>ML375734.1:655-34676 GCA_005239525.1 Nicotiana knightiana
CCATTGAGAAAGGCACTCTTAACATCCATCTGATGAAGAGTGAATTCTATGTGTGCACCAAATGCTATAAGAAGTCTGATTGCCTCCAGTCTTGCCACAGGGGCAAAGGTCTCATCATAGTCAATTCCCTCTTCTTGACTATACCCTTGAATAACTAGTCTTGACTTATTCCTTGTAATAGTTCCATCCTCATCGAGCTTGTTCCTGAAGGCCCACTTGGTGCCAATCACTGATCTGTTTAGTGGCCTCGGTACCAAGTTCCATACTTGACTTCTTTCAAACTAATTCAGCTCTTCTTGCATGGCATTTACCTAATCAGCATCTTGTAGGGCTTCCCCAATGTTCTTTGGTTCGATCGTGGATAGAAAGGCATCAAACGCACATAGATTTTTCAAGGATGATCTTGTTTTGATTCCGGATGTCTAATCTGTTATGATTTTCTTAAGAGGGTGAGAACTCTGATATCTGTGTGGTTTGAGTAGCAGCTGTTTATTACTAGACAATTCCATGGTGTCTTGTTGTTGTGGAGAAGGATCAGGGCCAGGTTGCAGATGTTGAATTCTCCATGTCATGTTGCTTGGGGTAGTTGAACCTGGTCCATCACCTGTTCCACTTTCCATGTTTGCTTCAATGTGATCACTGCTTCTCACCAGTCCAAGCTCCTCATCTTCTGGTTCCTGTCTCTCAGCAAGAGTGTTAGTTTCATCAAAGACAACATGTACACTTTNTCAAATTTGCTACCTCCTCTCAATTGAACCTACAAGAGAATCAGGGGTTAGTTTTAAGAACCCAAACTAGTTTGGGTCCTTTTCTACGAGAGAATGGATGAATCAAATTTTTTCTGGCCCAATTTGGTAGCCAGTTTTTCCTTTTTACAAACCTCTCATTTTTTCGACTGGCCTGCTCTTTTGCAGTACACTCATATTTGTAGTGGCCAGTCTTACCACAATGGGTGCAGATTTTATTCTCAGGGAGAGTGAGATACTTGCTTTTGGGATCCCACTTGGGCAATTGACTTCCAAAGCCAATCCCTCTCCTGTTGCTACTATGATTCTCTTGAAGCCATATCAGGGCATCAGAGGATTTATTCCATTTACAAGTTCGATCTAATTCATGTTTGACTTTGCCAAGTTCTTCGTTAAGAGTTCTTATATGTTCATCCTTGGCATACATCTTATCTTTTAGTTTTCCCACGTTTTCTTCTAACATGATATGAGAATAATCAACAACCTTTTTACTGGATCCTAGCTTTAGCTTTAAGTTTTCAGATTTTAGTTCTAGAATATCAGTTTCAAGTGGATGAACCTGGTTCAACGAGACAATGTTTTTCTTTTCAGATTCACTGACTCTGGTTTCCAGGTTCATGCACTTTGCTTTTAGCATTGCACATTCTTTAGATAGTTGATCCTTCTCTTTGATTGTTTCCTAAGAACCATCTATTAAATCAAGTAGCAACTCAGAGAGTTTTTCCTTAGATAGGAACTTTACTTTATTTTTAAGATGGGAGATACTTACCTCTGGTTCTTCATGTGATTCCTCATCAGATTCTCCAATTTCCATGAGCGCCTGATCTTCAGTCTCCCCATCTTCTGATTCCTCATCTGAACTTTCCCCCCAAGCAGCAACCATAGCCTTTGTTGTGGTTTTCTTGGGTTGGACCTGTTCCTTCTTCCTGTTCCTTCTTTCATATCTCTCCTTTTTACATTCTACTTCCCACTGAGGACAGTTTTTGATGAGATGGTCAGTCTTACCACATTTATAGCATCCCTCGTTGGTTGGCCTTTCTGGAGCTTTTGCTTTGTTGTAGTTTCCTCCTCTAGAGATGCCCTTCTTCCTCATGAGAAAGTTTCTGAATTCTTTGGTGATCATGGCCATCTCATCATCCTCCAGATCTGCTCCCTCAGTGATTCTTAGTGCTAGACTCCTCTCCTTCTTTGGACCATCCATCTTCATTGTCTGCCTTCTTAGTTCATAGGCAGTGAGGTTTCCAATCAGCTCATCCAATCTCAGGGTTTCCATATTTTTGGATTCATGGATAACAGTGATTTTGCTTTCCCAGGAAATAGGCAAGACCCTTGTTAAGATCTTCTCAACCATGTCCTCTTCAATAATGACTCTTCCAAGAGACTTCAGTTCATTAGTCAAGGTTGTGAACCTTGTGTACATCTCTTGGATAGTCTCTCCTTCTTTCATAGTGAAGTTTTCATACTGAGAGTATATTAGAGTACCTCTTGACCTTTTTACCTGAGGTGTTCCTTCATGGGCTACTTGCAAGGTATCCCAGATCTTTTTGGCAGTGGTGTAGCTTTGGATTCTGCTGTACTCGTCTGGGCCTAGTCCACACACTAGCCACTTTTTGGCCTTTGCATTCTTCTCCCATTTCTTCAGATCCTCAGCAGTGCAGTCAACTCTAGTCTTTGGCACATCTATACCTTCAGCAATCTTCATCATGGTAGATAGAGGACCATCAGTGTCTATGTCCCAGAGTTCATAGTCTTCTCCAATAAGGTGGTCCTTCATCCTGTTCTTCCACCAAGAGTAATACATACCATTGAAGAGTGGTGGCCTTGTAGTTGATTGACCTTCCCAGTTTCCAGGTGGTGCACTCATCTTGATCTTCTCTAAGGTGTTAGCCTTTCAAGGATAACCTGCTCTGATACCAATTGATGTTTTAGACGTCAATACCACACAAGAAGATAGGTTAATTTGTGTGGTACCCAATTTTTGAGTGTTGTCTCCCTAGAAGAACCTGGTTCTTCTTGGTGTTCCAACTTCTACTGTTGCGGAATAATAAAAGCAATAAAGTAAAAACACAGAGATTTTTACGTGGAAAACACTTGTCTCAAAAGGTGAAGAAACCACGACCTACTCCTCAGTAGGATTTTCTCAAACTCTTCACTAAAACTCTAAGCCAAACGGACTTACAAAATAAACTCTTTTGTAATCCTAGGACTAACCCTTCGTAGTAACTAGCCTCTAGCTAATTTCTACAAGCTTCAAGTTAACTCTAACTTGAAGAATGTGTACCTATTACAATTGCTTCTATGAAAGCTGAAAATATACAATATTAAATCTCCTACTACAACCAACCACACTCAATGACAAATAGATGGAACTGGTTCTTCTAGCTAGTTTGTAGCCTTTGTATTGCAGAGTAATTCTGCTTGCAAAATATCTGGGAATTTTTCTTAAGATCTTGATTCACTTCTGCACTTGTGCCTTCTTGATTCAAGCAAGAATACTTCAATTATTTACAGAGTCAGTTGTTGAGTTTGTCGTTCAGTTCTGGTACAACTCTACGTGGGAGAACAAGTTCGTATTAAAATCAACTTCCTTCCTTCGTTACTGTTCCTGCTGAATTCAGCTTCTATTCTCTTATCAATTTGCAACCTTTTCGCATTAGGAGACACTCTCCTTGTTCATTGATACTTCACAATCGCATTCATCTCCTATGTATATATGGTTCATGTGCCAACGCGTCAGGTCAAGTATGTATGCTCTGATGGACCTGGTTCAACTGGTCAGACATTTGTCAATCTTCAAAACTATGCAGTGATTTGGGTCAACAGAGGAAGTAGATGATAATGGTGATGAGGAGGTGCATCTAGTACCTCAAGCTCAAAAAAGAGGTCGCCAGGCCAATGAGAATATTCCAGACCCTTCCCCATCTCCTCCACGGACAGCTCATCGGGTGCTTCCTAATCAAGGTTACGCCAGTGTGATTGTCCCACCCCGAATCCGGGTAGGAAATTTCCTGATTACAAATGTTATGTTGACCTTATTGGAGCAACAAGGGTTCTTCACATACGCTCCCCAACATAATGCTTATAAACATCTAAAGGGCTTTGTAGATACCTGTTGGGGAAGCAAATAGACAAACGTGTCAGAGGATGCATTGAGAATGAGATTGTTCCCTTTTTCACTCAGAGGGAAAGCCTTGGACTGTCTTGAAAGGCTCCCCAACCATTCCATCACTATGTGGGATGAGTTGGCTGACAAGTTTATAGCCAAGTTTTTGTCACCAGGACATATGGCGGCATTAAGGGATGAGATCTTAGCCTTCAAACAGGAACCTAATGAACCCCTTCATGAAATCTGGGAGAGATATAGAACTATGGTAATGCCCCAATAATGACATGACCAAAGCAGTGATCCAACAGACATTCTATCCGGGTATGAACACGACCAATCAATGTGTAGTCAACCAGTTAGCAGGAGGAAATTTTATGAAGCTGTATTATGATGAGGCTTGTGACATACTTGATGAAATGGCTGACACTTCTTCAGCTTGGCAGAGTCGGGAAAATGTTCCCCAAGGTGACCCGAATGTAATCAATCTTCATAAGGAACTTCAAGACCACAGACAAGCCATAACTGAGTTGACAGCAACCATGAACTAGTTAGCCAAAGCACATTTGCAGCAGATTCAAGGACCAAAGCAAGTAAATGCAATGGAAGGGGTCAATATTTTGGTAAACAAGAGGAGACAACGTGGTCAGCAAGTAAAAAGCAATCAAGATCAATATGAACAAAGTGTAAGTGGCTACAACCAAGATGATTTTTTTGATGACCAAAGCGAGGAAGTTTTGTATGACAACAACTATCAAGGGCAACGGAGCAATGATGCAAATCAACAATGGAGATCGCAAGGGAATAATCAAAATTGGAGCAATCAAGGCCAAGGGAATTGGAACAATAACAACAACAACTCAAACAATTGGGGGAACAACAACCAGAATTAGGGTGGCAGCAACAATTAGAATGACAATAACAACAACAATTGAGGAGGAAATGGAAATCGGGGGTCGGGATTTCAAAGACCCCCAATGTATCAACAATCCAACTCCATATCAATCTCAAGGGATGAGTTCTTCAAATAATGAAATAGGGCGGATCGAGAATATGTTCAAACAGATGATGGAAAGGAATGCTGATTCCGATGCTCAAATTGCCTCCCACACTACTTTCATCTGCAATATTGAAGTAAAAATGGGTCAAATCTCTCAAGCATTGAACACTCGCCTTAAGGGGGCGCTACCAAGTGACACGGTAGTAAATCTGAAGGGCGGGAACAATACATGCCATGCCATGGCGGTGACCAAAAGGAGCGGTAGAGGTGGTGAAGCAAGTACCTCCAAGCAAAAGAATGTTGTGAGTGATGATGTTGAAGTGCAAAATGATGATGTTCCAATAGTTGATGATCAAGTGAGTGAAGAGAATTTGAATGATGAAGTGAGGATTGATATTCATGACAAGAAGGAGGAGACTCAAAATGACATGAACCCGTTTAGGGAACACATGATAGACATGCCGGAAACGGTAGTGCCATAAGGCAAGGCTCCTTTGCCAAGTCCTCCCCCGCCCTATCCTCAGAGACTTGCAAGGCAAAAGAATGAAAACCAATTCAAGAAGTTTATTGATATGGTGAAAAACTTGGCAATCAATGTGCTCTTGGTGGAAGCTCTTGAGCAAATGCCGGGATACACCAAGTTTATGAAAGACTTGGTGACTAAAAAGAGATCTATGGATTGCGAGACCATCAAAATGACTCATCAAGTTAGTGAAATTGTGCATTCTATGGCTCCAAAGCTTGAAGATCCCGATGCATTTACCATTCCTGGTACCATTGGGAGTGCGGATTTTGCAAAGGCCTTGTGTGATTTGGGAGCAAGTATAAATTTGGTGCCTTACTCCGTATTCAAGACTTTGGGTGTTGGTCAACCGAGAGCTACTTCAATGATATTGCAAATGGCGGATAGAACAATGCAAATGACGCTTGATATTATTGATGATGTTCTTATCCGGGTCGACAAGTTTATTTTACATGCTGATTTTGTGATTCGACTGCAAAGTCGACTATGAGGTGCCTATAATATTGGGAAGGCCTTTCCTAGAAACATGGAAGGATTTGGTTGATGTGGAAGAAGGGGAGCTCACCTTCCGGGTGGGCGATGAAAAGGTTGTATTCCACGTGTGCAAATCGACGAGGCAGCCGAATAGTAATGAAGTTTGCTCTTTTGTGGACCTCGTGAGGTGATAGTTGATAAAACAAGTGCAATGATCAATGTGGAAGATCATATGGAAGTTGTATTGTTGAACCATGAAGATGATGAAAGGGATGGCTTGATTGAATGTGCTAATGCATTGCAAGGAATGAGATCCTATTCTTATGGGCCCCGTAAACTCTCCTTGGATTTGGAAAATCGGAAGACTCCACCGACAAAGCCCTCGATCGAGGAGCCACCAACATTGGAGTTGAAGCCTCTTCCCTTTCACCTCAGGTATGAATTCTTAGGCCCATCTTCTACATTACCTGTTATTCTTTCTGCTTGCTTAACCAAAGTGCAGGTAAACTCCACTCTTGATGTGCTTCAAAGAAGAAAAAAGGCAATTGGATGGGCCTTAGCTGACATTCGGGGAATAAGCCCCGCCTTTTGCGTGCATAAAATTATACTTGAGAATGATGCAAAATCGTCCGTGGAACATCAATAGAGGTTGAACGAGGCTATGCAAGAGGTCGTCAAGAAGGAGATTATCAAATGGCTTGATGCAGGGGTGGTATATCCTATTTCGAATAGTGCATGGACTTCACCGGTGCAGTGTGTGCGTAAAAAGGCGGGTATGACCGTTGTGACAAATGATAAAAATGAGTTGATCCCTACTAGGACCATGACCGGATAGCGGGTGTGCATGGACTACCGAAAGTTGAACAAAGTGACCAGAAAATACCATTTTCCATTGTCCTTTCTTGATCAGATGTTAGACAAACTTGCCAGACGTGCCTACTATTGTTTCTTGGATGGGTACTCAGGTTACAATCAGATTCTCATAGCCCCAGAAGACCAAGATAAAACTACCTTCACATGCCCGTATGGAACATTTGCATTCTCCTGGATGCCTTTTGGATTGTGTAATGCACCCGCTACCTTCAGCAGTGCATGATGGCCATATTTACCAACATGGTGGAGGACTTCCTTGGAGTCTTTATGGATGATTTTAGTGTGGTTGGATACTCATTTGAATAATGTTTGGAAAATCTTGACAAGGTGCTACCCCGATGTGATGAGACAAATCTTGTGCGTAATTGGGAAAAAAGCCATTTTATGGTCGAGGAGGGAATTGTCCTTGGCCATAAGATCGCAAAGAATGGAATAGAAGTGGACAAGGAAAAGATATAATTGATTTCAAATATACCTCCTCCTACTTCCGTCAAGGGGGTTAGGAGCTTTCTTGGGCACACGGGGTTCTACCGAAGGTTCATCAAAGACTTTCCCAAAGTGGTGAATCCCTTGTGCAAGCTACTAGAAAAGGATGCAAAGTTTGTGTTCAATGAAGAGTGCATGAAAGCTTTTGAGATCTTGAAGTATAAATCGACAACCACTCCAATCATTACCTCACCAATTAGAGCTCCCCCTTTGGGCTCATGTGCGATGCAAGTGACGTTGCGGTAGGAGCGATTTTGGGACAAAGGGTGAACAAGATATTTCATTCGGTGTACTATGCAAGGAAAATAATGAATGATGCTCGAGTCAATTATACAGTCACGGAGAAAGAGTTGTTAGCAATTGTGATCTCCATGGAGAAATTTAGGCCTGATCTCATGGGTTCCAAAGTGATTGTTCACACCGATCACGCGACACTCCGGTACTTGATGACAAAAAAGGACTCAAAATCTAGATTGATGAGATGGGTTTTGTTGCTTCAAGAGTTTGACCTCGAGATCATTGATAGGAAAGGAAGTGAAAATCAGGTAGCAGATCATTTGTCCCGTCTAGAAGAGGAAGGGAGGCCCAAAGATGCTCTTGAAATTAATGATGCATTCCCGAATGAGCAAATCCTCTCGGGTTTTTTGCATGGTATGCCTTGGTTCGCGGATGTTGCTAATTTCCTTGTTGCCGGTATTTTCCTGTGTGAACTCTCTTCTAACCAAAGGTAGAAAATCAAGCGGGACAATTTGGATTATTATTGGGATGAGCCCTATTTTTTAAAGATTTGCAATGATGGGGTGATTCGTAGATGTGTCCCAGAGGAGGAGCAAAATGAGTATACTTGATGCTTTTCATTCCTCGCCCTACGGTGGTCATCACTGTGGGGTGAGAACTGCTTCCAAGGTTCTTAGCGGTGGATTCTATTGGCCAACCTTGTATAAAGATGCAAGTGACCTTTTCAAGAGGTGTGATGATGCCAGAGAGCTGGGGGAATATCAAAGAAGAATGAAATGCCTCTCACTACTATTCTTGAAGTTGACATTTTTGACGTGTGGGGCATAGACTTCATGGAGCCTTTTGTGACTTTGTGTGGCAACACTTACATTCTGGTAGCGGTGGATTATGTTTCCAAGAGGGTTGAAGTTGTGGCGTTGCCCAACAACGAAGCCCGGAGTGTGGTGGCGTTTCTCAAGAAAAATATCTTCACACGATTTGGTACTCCTCGTGCAATTATCAGTGATGGGGGTCTCATTTATGCAATAGGTCATTTGACACTTTTCTTGTAAAGTACGGTATCAATCACAAGGTATCAACTCCTTATCACCCCCAAGCTAGTGGACAAGTGGAGGTCTCAAATAAGGAAATCAAAAGCATATTGGCAAAAACTGTGAATGCAAATAGAACAGATTGGTCAAGGAAGCTCGACGATGCGTTGGGGACTTATAGAACAGATTGGTCAAGGAAGCTCGACAGATTGGTCATTTGCCGGTTGAGCTAGAACATAAAGCCATGTCGGCCTTAAAGAGGTTAAATCTTGAGTGGGATGTTGCAGCAAATCTCCGTGTGGAACAACTCAATGAGCTAGATGAATTCCGATTTCATGCTTATTCAAGCTCATCATTGTACAAGGAGAAGATGAAATACTTGCACGACAAATATGCCCGAAGCAAGGAATTCAAAGAGGGTGATTTGGTCCTTCTTTTCAACTCCCGGTTACGTCTATTTCCGGGAAAGCTTAAGTCCAAATGGAGTGGCCCCTTTGAGGTAGTGCATGTAACACCTTTTGATGCTCTTGACTTGAAGAACAAAAATGGTGAAATCTTCCGGGTTAATGGGCACAGTGTGAAGCATTATTTGGGCAAGTTTGATGACAGCCACGTGGTGGCCTTGATCAAGTTTCAATGATGATGGTAACCTGCATCGTGCCGCGACGTTAAATCAGGTGCTTCTTGGGAGGCAACCCAAGTGATTTTTCTTTATTTTTTCGTTTTTCTTCTTAGATTAGGCTCTTTTGAACTAACTGGTTGTGATATATGTGTAGGAATTGTTTCTGCCGTGCAGGACTGATACTAAAAAAATTGGCTAAGTATGGAAATTGGTCCGCTGACCGCGCTCAAAATTCCGCGGTCAGCGGAAGCTGTTTCGCGGGGGCGTAAATATGTAGCGGACTTGGACTTGGACTTGAAAAGTCCAGAATGATAACTCTCTGAAGTTTAATCCGCATTCGCGGTGAAATTTTTGTGGTCAGCGGGGCTTGTTTCGCGGCCGCGCTTACTTTTTCTCTCTCAGCGGAGTTAGTGAAGCAGCAACTGTTCAAAACAGCCAAGAGCGCAGAACGCGGTGGAATTCCGCGGCCGCGCCCAGGTAAGTCGGTGGGTCCATCTGCTTAAGTATAAATAGGAGGCCCCTCCTCCTTTTACCCTTTTCGAACCTCACTGCTCAACACCTATACATCACTATTCATCCCCCTCTCTTTAATCTCCATTATCATCGTAGTGACCAAGAGTCAAGTTTCTACTTCAATTCTCATAACTGGTATGTTAGATTCTATGTCTTAATTCTAGTTCTTTTTTTTCTTTTTATTTAGTATCAATTTTTATTTCTAGTTAGAGTTACTACATGCCTAAAATCATAATCATGATTAATTGATGAAAGAACTAGATGGGTAATTAATTAGCATGCCTAATGGGGGATGGGGTTATTCACTTTATCACTTTATTACCTAATTTGTATGCTAAATGCAGACCCTAGGTTTTAAAGTCTTCGTCAGTGCCCGTTCAGTTTAAAATCCGCGGTCCGCGTTCATAGGATTTGCTGAGTTAAAAATGACTTACTTCTTCGCAGTCGCGGTGAAATTTTTGCGATCAGCGACCTGCATTACGCGACTGCGTGTCTAATTTCGCAGACCGCGAACTGCCATTCAAAGAGTTGTTAAATTGGGTCCGCGGCCGCGTTAGTTTTTACGCGGACAGCGAAGCAGATTTTGCGGCCGTACCTAGATTTTCACGGTCAACGGTGATCAAATTTTAGAGACTGGGTAGTCTGAACCCTAGTCTTCCGCTGACTGCGATCCTTTTTTCACTGACAGCGGTGGCCAATCCGCGGTCGCATCTCTTTTTCCACTGACAGCGATCCACTATCCTGTGACATACTGTAATCATTAATCTGCTTTCATCTGATACTTGCTTGAGTACCAATTACTACTGAGCTTTCACTAATTGTGTATGCAGATAATAGTTAGATCTCGTGGTGATTCGGAAAAACAACAAGGGAGGGGAGAATCCTCCCGGGGCCAGGGGAGGGGAAAACAGACTGCACCCCTAGCTCCTCAAAGAATCATTGGGAAGAAACAAATCCCCCGGAGACCCACTACCGACACTTCGGAGACTAGTGAATATGTCCCCTTCCGGGAGATTTTTGAGGGCGAAGCTGCCCAAACCTAACAAGAGGCACAATCCAAGCCTTTCTATCTCGTCGATGAATCTACTTCCTTGTCTGGGTCTATCACGCCCCCTTTTTCCTCGCGGAGTCCGGGTTTCGACTTCTTTTGGGACAACTCATTTCCTTTTTGGAAGGGGTATGGAATTTGAATAGTCGCCACCTAACGGATTTAAGGTGCGTTAGGGCACCTAATGCAAGTAACTCATAAACCGGTTTACATTACCAGAGATTGGGTAAGGGCTCAAAATTACCTTGAGGGGAAGGTGTTAGGCACCCCTCGAGGTCCACAACGGTGGGTCCCGACCAAACTCATTTTAGTGAATTAGTCATAAAGCAATTTAAACAAGTAAAGATCATTTTAAAACGGGAATAAAAAGGGGTCCTAAGTTTATTAGCCTATAGGATCACTTCTATGCAATACTCGGTAAACTTTCCCCAAATAGAGGTGTTAAGCGTAGCATTAGCGCATAAGCCATCATATCCTTTACTACCCAATTACCCTCCCCTTAATTATTACTTAAGCGATTCTAATTGAATACGTACTCTATGCGTGCATTACCCACACCTTTACGTATGGCCCCGAAGGTGTTTAGGACCTCTAAGGTGGTTCTAGACTCACCTATATTGCTTAAAAGGAGAAAATCTAAGCGACAAACAAAATAGATAGGACTGTCATATAACAAAGCAGTCAAAGGCTCACATTTACCTCCACAAATAAGCAAACAATTGCACGTCTCAAATAGCAATTTTAAACACTTTAAAGTCCTATAGCAGGATATCTTGGTGAGCACAAAAGCAGAATATGCAGCATTTGTTAAGGCGAGGCAGTGAACACCTAATCAGTTTGCCTACTGATTTTTATGGCTTACTGAATCTGGGTAGTTTATAAGCAGTCCCACAAACACAATTCAGAAGTTCAGAATTTTAGTTGTCCTATAGGCTTGCCTAGTTGTGGATCAGTGGTATCCTCTAAACATGTCATCTAAGCATTAATCAGGACCATAACTCTAAACCAGTGATTGATTTTAAACAGACAGTTTTTATCCGTTTAGACCCTATGTTGTCTATGTGATGAGGATGATCACAAGCATAAACACAGAAATTGATTTTACGTATTTATCTCTATAAGCATGATGCTAAGTGTTGGAACTGTTTTTATACTTATAGGCATGTTGGTTAGATAAGGAAGCTAATTTTTAATATGTTTTACCTATAGGCATGATATCTAAGTGAGTGCAACAATGATCTCTAAGACACAGAATTGATAAGTGGCCTAGAAACAGGATTTCTAATGCACATGTGAGAATGCAAGATTTTTTTTTAGAATGAAAAGTAGAAATTTAGGACAAATAACGAGATGAGTCATATAAACATGATTTCTAATGCACATAACAGTCCTATAGGTTTCTAATGCATGTAGATAATCATAACAATCCTATGAGCATGATTTCTACCCGATCCCCACAAAATATATAAAATGTCCCTTCCAATTTTACTAATATCCCCAATAGCTGTTTTTGCAAGAATTATTATAACAGACCAGCTATACAATGAATTACAGAATGAATACTGCTAAACTATAGGGAGCCTGGATAGGCCCAAATGTAAACCTGGAAAACCAGGCCTTCAACCAAGTCTGAAGTGTGCCAACATCTCACAGTACGCAAGATGGTATCCTGGTGTGTCAAAGTTCCCAAGGGTCTCAGGGACCCCGGGAAATGCTCACACCAGAAACCCTTTAAGGAAAACAGTTTTGTGAACAAATTTGGAAAGGCCAGCCCCAGTGCGTCAGAGTTCGGAGGAGTCTCATGGACTCCTAGGCAGTGCTCACACTGGAGGGGCAGGACCCTACATATTCTAAGAATAGGAGTTGGGAAATAGGGAATAGTTTTAAGAAAATAGTTTAGAAGTAAAACAGGAATAAACAAAGTCATTGCAGCACTCTAAGTTCAAACAAGGACTTACATCAATCAAACAAAGGACAAAAACAGGATCACAACCATTTCAGACAAGCTTCAGATTGCTTAGATTCATAGCATGCTGGGAACAGAATAATAAACAGACAACTATACAAATAAGGGTAGTAGGGCTTGGGAACATAGAAGTCCTTAGTCAGGAACACATAAAACATGGTGAGAGTGAAAGCATGCTAATTAACAAGGACATAGAGCAGAAAGGGGAAAATTGATATCTCATAACAACCAGGTTCCATAACACTCAATAGGACACAACATACTAATTAAGAGCCATAAACAGTAAACATATAAGTCTAACTGCATGTGATAATCAACCAGATTACTGAATGGGACATAGCAACAGAAATGATCATGCTGATTTAAAGCAATAGATAGGAAAGTCATAGAAGTCCGGCTTCACAGAAGCATTCATTCTAACCAAGGTCAAAAATCAGGAAGGACTTATGTAGTCATGCTAATTGAGATCAACAAACAGAAAAGACATGGATTAAACTACACAGAAGTGGTCATACTAATTGAGGTCGATAAGCACGAGAGACAAGAGTTTAAATACAGAAGTAAACATGCTGATTTAAAGCAATAAACAAGAAAGACACATATCTAAATACATAAGTAGAGCATACTGATTAAAAGCAATAAACAGGAAAGACATGTCTAAATACAGAAGTAGAGCAATAGGCAGGAAAAACACATAGGTTTAATCTTCATAGCATAATGCATGACAATAGGAGTGGAGACATACCAGTTAAAGATAGCAAAATAGAAGGTGAAAGTATGCAGAACTCAGTGGTCTAGCCTTGGATTTTAGCCGGCTAGACAGTGTAGTAAACACAAGTAGCAGAAGGGTCTGAAAGAAAGCAAAGTTTGTGTGTGTGTGTGTGTGTGTGTGTTTCATTCTGAATTGTGTTCGTGTCCAAGAAGAATCAGAATCCGAGTGTATATAACACTTATTAAGGTAACCCAATTAAGGCAAGAATAACTCAGAGTTCATAAAATAGGGTAATCAAATAAATCAACCAATTAATTAGGGAATTAACCCAATCAATTCATATAGAAAATCCAAGAGAGACCCCTTAAATTGGGGAGGGTCAATTAACAGGGTTCAAATAAGGTAATAATTAATCATATACCATATAGGAGTCAATAAAATCTCCAAATCAGACTAATAGTCCAATTAAGGCAAGTATTACTAATTAAAGTCACAAATAAGGAAAATATGTAAATTACAGAGAAGTACTGATTTTAATGGGAAAATATAATTCGTACCTTAAATAAAATCAGTCAATATATTTGATTGACAAAAATAAATAAATAAATAACGGGAAAAACTCACTGAACTAATTAGTGCAAAAAACGGAAAGACCTAGGGTTTAAAGCGGATACGCAAAATTAGTCAAACCAGTAGAGAATAATCAAATTCAATGCTTGGAAGTTTGAAAATCATATGAAGAGAACTTAGGATGAACCCTAGTTCTTAGAAATCAATGGAATCAAATAATAATAAGGAAAACAAAGGGTTTTTCCGAAGAAAAATACCAAATAATATTCAGAAACGTTTTAGATCTACAAGGATCTGAACAGACCCAAATAGTCATAATATTAGGGTTTTTGAAAATGACAGAGATGAAAGGAAACTCGGTCTAAAACCATAGATTTGAACCATAATTAGGAAGAAAATAGTACTCACAAACGAAGATGGCCATAGACAGACCTGTGAAAAGGCTTCGAACAAAACCAGGTTGAATCTCTTCGAGATTCTTTCATAAATCGACAAAATCGAACAACCAGAAGATGTAGAAAGCCGGCAAGGGCGGGAAAATACAGAGAAATCCTATGAACGGGGAGTTCCCGGTGATGGCAGCTAGGTTTTAGGGGGAGTGTCTGAGAGGGAATAGGGGAAGGTAAGGAAATGAGGACGGCAGAACAAGAGGGAAATGAGGGGGTTAGAGTTAGGTTTTGATTAAAAAAGGAAAGGAAAATGTGGACCGTTGATCTCAGAGATCAACGATCACTATTAGATGAGGTTTTGGGTCGGGTAAATACAGAACTGGGCTTGGGCGGATTTGGGCTAAGTTTTAAAACATTTGGGCTGGTGTAATTGAGTTAAAACGAAACTTAAAAGGGCTATTTGTTAAATACCTAACTAATTAATAAAATAATTTGTAAAAAATGATTAATAATAAAAAAAATAACTTTCATGCATAAAAATAATTACTTAATATTATAAATATATAAAAGCTATTTTCTGGTGAAATAATGTAATAATGCATGCATGGGCTATTATTGCAAAGTTATTGCAATTATAATCTTAAAAATGTAAATGTGGCTATTTATGAAATAATTAAAGCTTAGTATAAATATAAATGGTAAAATTAAGCCATAAATTTATTATAAATCCATTTGTGATACAATTAGTAATTATTATATAATAAAAATACTAGGATAAATTAATAAAACTCATTAGAAAAATGCAGAAATTATGAAAAAATATTAGTTGATGCTAATGTACTATTCTGAAGATAGATATGCATTTTAAAAAATAGTATAGGGAAATATTGGTTATCAATAGGGTCGTTTGAGGGCTCAGAAGGAGGTAGCGAGACTCCGACACCACCTGACCCAACTGCTACAACTCCGGCCTCCACAGCGGTTCTAGTTGATGTTGATAGTGACGAGGATGTCTCGGATAACGGGAGAGGTGGTGATACCCGGGTTGGGGGTTTGGCAAGATCAAGGAACCCGGCGGTGTGGCAAGACAGATTCGTCAGTGAGAAAGCCTACCACAAGTTCCAGGAATGGTGGCCTCAAAGGTCACTCACACTTGAGAGGCAATTCATAGAGCGAGATCTTCTACCCCACATCCCAATGTCAAGAGGCAATTTTATGAAAGGATGGGGTGGAAGTTTTTCACTAGCAAACTACCGGAGGCTAACGAGTACTTGGTCCAGGAATTTTATGCTAATGTCGCCCACATAAAAAAAGGCACATATTTGACCAAAGTACGGAACCGGAAGATTAAATTTGATGGAAAGACGCTGAATGAGTATGCTGGGTTCGATAATGTGGATGAATCCCGCTATGTGGAGAAGGTGGCATTGGATGAGTTAGCCTGTCTGTGGCTTGCATCAGTGATAGCCATTCTTGGGACTACTCCGGCTTGGCTTACACTTGGAGCTCTAATTTTAAGGAACACCCTGAACTTTAAAGCAAAAGGGTGGTCCACCTTCGTGTGCATCCGGATAGACCCCTCTCAGCATGATAGTGATATCCCGGTCACCAAGGCGATCATTGTGGCTTCTATCATGGCGAGGTTCCCGATAAATGTGGGGAACATTATGTCCAGGTTCATTACCAAAGCTATCGGAAAGGAGGAGAGATCATACCCTTACCCACACTTCCTCACCATGTACTTAGAGGACCGGGATGTACATGGGAGAGATTTTGATACGAAAGTGAAGCCAAAAAAGCCCTTCTCTTGGTACAGCCTTCAGGGTCTGGACAACCCCAAGTCAAAGGCAAAAGCCACCACCTCCACTGGCCAGTCTGAAGAGCTAGGGGTAGTGGTCACCGATGCCGAGCCTTCCACTGCTGAAGGGTCATCTGCTTCCATGCCACATCCACCCTCCAGGCCATCTACTTTGATTCCTCCATCAGTGTCTTCTTCATCAGCTTACCCTTAGACTGCACTGAGGGTAAATCAGACTTTGGTCGGCATCAACAACTGGATGCAGGTAGCTACGTCAAAGCTACGTAACAGCTCAGGCAGTTCCAGCACAGCTCCAGATGCCTTCATCAGTGAAGGAATCATTGAAGAGTATTCTTGACAACCAGAAGAAGATTCTGGAGTCTCTGGGTAAGCATGAAAAAGTAATCAGGGAGATGGGAAAACAGGTGAGGAAAGTGAAGAAGGGTCAAGAAGAGTTGAAAAAGGAGGTGGCAAAGCTCACTTCCGCCGGCGACATTCCTTTAGATCTCCTTATGGGAGAAACTGTCCCTACAACACAGAAAATTCAGCCAGCACAGATACCAGAGCAGGAGGCTGACAGAGAGCCGGTGAGGAGAGTGGTGATACCCCAGACCGAGGACTTGGAGATTGAGCTGGAGGACCCCGAGGGGGGTGACGAGTCTGGACAGCCACAGGACCCCACCGGTGACCCCATGCAGACATAGGCCTCATAGGGAGTTTTCTTTACTCTTTATCCCTCCCCTATTCTATTTTTGCTTATAGCATTGAGGACAATGCTAATTTTTATTTGGCGGGGTGGCCTTATTTTGATGATTGGTGTGTAATAACTTTGATACAGTTTCTATTTATATTCTACTTTTCGTACTTTCATTCTCGTACTTTTCACTTTTGGTATGTACATAACTTTACTATTCCATGTATATATTCATCCCCATTTTATGTATATTCGTATCATTCCCCTTTTGTACATATTCAGTTTACTTTATGTATTTTTACTTTATAACTTCTTTTTTCAACTTCCCTTAATAACTTAGCTTCTTATTTCATTTAGTAGCTGCTTTTTGTATTTGTAGCTTCTTTTTACAATTTTTCGTTATCAATAAGCCTTTGGTTTTCTTAATGCCACGGTTCTTTCCAAAGGTGGAATTTGTGTGAACCGGGTGGCTCTTCCCAACGATGGATGGCGTGACAACCTTCTTAAAGGATTGAGTCTGTTTTTCTTTTTGTTTTGATTTATAGTAGTAATGAATAAGAGTGACTCAAGTAAGTTTCACTTGGTATTAGCACATTTACCTTCGACCTCACGGTTAGAGACAAGTGGTTGACGAGATTAGCTCTAGTTGTGACCTTTAGAATCTTGAGTTGACCAAAACTATCATCATGTGGTTTCTCTTAGCCATGATCTTAAATATTAGCTAGGGTTGTTGTGGGCCCTTGACTCTAGTCTCTTTAACAATCCAGTAGCTTGAGAGGTGAGGTTTTGAATTGCAAGTCCAAGTCCCGTGCCAACAAGTCTAGAACTTGCCCCGAATGTTTTTCTAGGCGATATTCTAAGTGTAGCTCGACTTGAGAAGTGATTATAGGATCTCCTTGGTGCCATTTGAATTTTGAAAACTTTCATATCCTACCATTATAATATCCTTAGTCAACCTCTTTGAGCCTAAGCCTTTTTCATTCAATAACCAAACTACAAGCCTTCATCTGTTCTATAATTGTCCTCTCTTGGCACCCAATCTTTCCTTAGCATTCATGATGAAAAATAGTCAAAAACATAAGTTTGGGGGAGATACGAGGAATTTCAAGGTGATGAAAGATGAAAAGAACAAGAAAATTGATGAAAAGTAAAGGCAAAGAAAAGGATGAAAAGCCAAAACGAAGCATGTCAAAAGATAAGTAAAGGTTGAAAGGATTCAAGAAAACAATGTTGAAAGGTTTGGAATGATGAGAAAAGAAGAAAAATGTTCGCCATATAGAAGAAAAGAGTGACAATGTGTCTCTCTAGTTCCCCCAAGGAAGAAAAAAATGACTCAAAGAGTCAAGAAAACATGAGCCGAATTGAGAGAATGGAGTGCTTAAGGAAAGATGATACTATCATAGTTCATTATGTCCGACTTCGATCCAAAAGGCCTTCATTACATCCCGCTAAAGCCTTATAAGATTTCAAGTTGAGTGAGCTTACATTAGTGGTGATTTACATGAGGGGAAAGCCCATTATACTTAGATCCGGACTTGTGGCATTCTATTGAGAGTGATGAGCGCACTTCTTTACAATCCCGATTTTGAATGTCACATTCTATAAGGTGAGATGAGCTCATGGAGAGTAGAGGAGAAGGAGTCTGGGGTCCACAAAGACTTGAGTGAGAGAGCGAGTTTCCTTGATGAATCGAGTCAACTCTTGAAGCTCTTGTGTCACATTAGACCTATGAAACTCAAGAAGTCATACTATAATGTTGTCAATAATGCATTTGTGTTGAGAGTAATTGTTAGTTCCAACTGAAGTTTGATGAAGTCACCTTAGGAAATCTGAAATTTTCCTTTTTTTTGGTGGAGGTAGGAAGTACCTTATTTGCTTGAGGACAAGCAAAAGCTTAAGTTTGGGGGGGTTGATAACTAGGGATTTTAACCTATTATTTGCTCTTTTTTGCTTAGGTTTTGGGTAACAAATGCGTTAAGGTACTCCCGGAAACTAACTTAAGGTGCTTACTTGCAGGTTTTGGTCAAAATGAGGCAAATAAGCCAAAATAAACTCATAGAGGAGTCAAACTTGCACAAGCCCAAAGAATGGAACTGGAGCACGGTAAGCGATGTTATTACGCGGCCGCGTAAGACCCTCTGCTAAGGCGATTACAAATATGCTGTCGTGAAAGTGAAGTTCAGAGAAGCTGCAGCCAAATGCTAACACTGTCGCTGACCGCGATACAAAAGTGCGGCCGCGAAACCTTTGGCGCGGCCGCGATTGAAATACGTTGATAGCGAGGAGCAAGGTTCAGAGACCTTGCAATCTTGGTTCAAACAAAGAACGCGGCCCACGTATAAATTACACGTCCGTGAAGTTTCCTGATGCGGAGGCGGTTGAAATTCCGCTGGGAGCGAGATAAGAGGATAAGAGAGTTTGCAAGTCAGGCTAAACTGAGGAACGCGGTCCGTGAACATTTTACGCGGCAGCGATAGAAGCCAACGCGGACGTGACACTATTTGCGCGGTCCGCGAAGCCTAGCCCAGTCCAAGTCCAAATTTGAAGAAACGCGGACCGCGTTCGTTATTGTGCGGCCGCGAATGACCAAGCACGGACGCACCCAGTATTACGCTGTCAGCGGAACCTCCGTATGGGCATTTTTGTCCAGTAATTTTAGCTGTGTATAAATAGATCTTTTTCATATTTTAGGTTAAGTTTTGTATTAGGGAGCTCGTGAACAACCGTATTTTACCACTTTGTGTAATTTTAGAGTAGATTTAGCTTACATCTTTAGATTTTCTTCTTGTAATTGACTTTTATGGCTTCAATTACATCTTCATCTTTGATTTCTATCATTATTATAAGTAGCTAGACCCATTAGCTAGGGTTGTTTACCAACCCTAGTGTGGGTATTTAATTTTAGGGCTTAATTGTTTATGGGTTAGTGATGTTTAGTTTATTTCATGCTTTAATTGTAGAATTGGTTGTTGCAAACACTGAGTCATGCCTTTTTGACTTAGGCTCTTCTTGAGAAAGAGGGCCCAAGTCTAGGTAAAGTAGGCTAACAAGGAATTGGGTGAATTCAAGAGATTGATAGCCCCAATTAAAGGGTTAAACCTAGAGATAGTAATACCGGGCTTGAGCCGATTTCACTTGCTTTGCATGAACACCCATTTGTGCTTGAGAAAGCCAAATCGAGCAAAGTCACTCAAGCTACCGAGAGGTATAGAGTGAGTAATTATGCATGAAGGTTATATCACGGCCCCTATTACAACAAGATTGTCCTAGATTCTAGACCCCATTAGATACTTGCCTAGACGGAAGTCACTTCCCTAGTGCTTTTATCATTTGGAAAACTCCTACAAAAAAATATTGCACTTAGATTATTTTCAGCATTCAGTAGCATTAACATTATAATAGAAACAATCCCAAGCATGATTAGAAGTTCAATTAGAAACAACACGCACAACTAGATTAGGTAGAAACCCAACTCCCAACCAATATTAACTCCTTGTGAAAATCGATCTCGTCCTTTCAGGTAAAACTGCATCGACCACTCCTCGCTACTTTATAGTGGTGTAGGGTTGGAACCTATCACCTGCTCTCGCATTTGAGCGAATGCTCCTGAATCTACCCATTTAGAAAAATATTCAGTCAAAACCAAAAGAAAATGTATGTTACCTCGTCCTACGGGGAGGGGGCCGACGATGTCCATTCCCCACTTGATGAAAGGCCAATGGGAAGTGACCGAGTGGAGTTGCTCGCCTGCTTGGTAGATCATTGGGGAGTATTTTTGACATTGCTCGCATCTTGTTACGAAGTCTGCGGCCTCTTTTTTCATAGTAGGCCAGTGGCAACCTACTCGTATGAGACATTTGACTAGAGCTCGGTTGCCGAAATTTTGCTAGCGGGTCGTCGACATGCCGATTTTTCCTCGGGCCCAAGCATTTTTCTAGGGGGCCGCCGTACGTCCTCTTGTACAGGTCATTCTGGATGATGCTGTAACTGGCTGCTTGCATCTGAAGTTTTTTGGTTTCTTTTTTATCATTTGGGAGTACGTCGTCCTGCAAGTATGTAACAATACGGTTGCGCAAGTCCCAAGTTAAAATTATAGTCCTTACCTCGATTTGATCTATCGATGAGTGGTTGAGGGTGACCATATTTCGTTCTCCGGTTATGATTTTAGTGTCTGCCGCTAAGTTGGCGAGGCCATCGACTTCGGTGTTTTGCGCCCGAGGGATTTGGTCGAGCTGGCATTCATCAAACTCGGGAAATAACTTGTGGATTTTGGCTGATTTGGAAAGTCCCGGTGACTTGGTTGACGATGAGATGAGAATTGCAGTGTAGGATGACTCGCCTCGCTCCATACATGAGTACTATCCTTAATCCTGCAATCACGACCTCATACTCGACCTCATAGTTAGTCATATCTGGGCACCTTACGGACTGATGAATCACTTCGCTTGTTGGGACATCGAGCACGAGTTTCAGTCCGTACCTTGATGCATTAGAGGCGCCGTTGGTGTACAAAATCCATAGATCTTGTGCTTGCGGAGAAGCCTGGGCGACTTCTTTTTTGACTTCAGGCATTATTTTTGTGCTGAAGTCGGCAACGACTTGCAATTTTATCATCGTATGTGGTTGATATGTAATGTCTTGCTAGCTTAATTCTATGGTACACTTAGCTAATATTCCTGATTGCTCGGGCTTGTGTAAGATACTCCTCAAGTATCGAGATCGGATGGCACTGAAAGTAGGGCTTAAGCTTTCGTGAAGCTATGACCAAGGCCAAGGCCAATTTTTCTAGATGGGTGTACCTCGTCTCGACGTCGATTAGGGTTTTGCTAATGTAATAGATGGGAGATTGCGTACCTTTGTTTTCTCGAACTAGGACTGCACTCACCGCTACTTCGGATACGGCGAGGTAGACGAGTAGACGTTCCCCAGGTTCTGCTTTTGCAAGCAGCGACGATGATGATAGATAGGCTTTTAAATTCTTCAGGGCTTGAACACACTCAGATGTCCATAGGAGGCCGTTGTCCTTTTTTAGCATGCCGAAGAACTTATGAAATCTATTAGATGACCATGAGATGAATCTCGACGAGGCGGCGATGCGATCGGTCAATTTCTGAACCTGTTTTTTGCCGGTTATGTGTTCTAGTATTCCTTCTATGGCTTTGATTTGGTCGGAATTAACCTCGATGCCTCTTTGTGATACTAGGAAACCCAGGAACTTTTCTGAGGTTACGCTGAACGCAGACTTCTCAGCTATCCAGGAGGATCAACAACTGAGATTTATATGCCTAAGGACTGAAATTAATTAATAATCTAAGGCTATTAACTAGTGACTATCGAATCAAAGAATAAACAACTAAGGTTATCAGTGGGAGAAAATAGAGTCTTGACAAGATAGGTGCAATACAATTATTCGGTATCTAGATCATTCACTTTCAATGACCAAGTGAATCTCTCAAATTCACTCCATTATTAGATCAAATTTTCAGCAAAAACTCCTCTCTCGATTAAGTCTTAACCTCACGAGATGAACAAATTTAAGCACTGTAAAGATACGCAAGAATGCGTAGTGGATCGGTCTTTAGGAAAACCTCTTTCGATTATTTTCCTAACTAGGAATCAATGGTTCAACCAGCATCTTTCTATTACTTAGAAGAATCTATGAACTCAATCAATAATATAATGCAAAGATATAACAAGTTATGCCTCTTTCGATTACAAGAATAAGTGAATATAGATGCAACAATTAAATCTTGCAAAATACAATTCAAATACATAAAAATAGAGTTATGATCCACAAACAATAATCACTACACAAAATCTAGTCAAAACCCAAAGGGATCTACTCCATAGACAAGAAGAAGTTCTTCACAATAGGAACTAAAGTATTGAAAAATATAAATTCAATCCAAACCTGGATCTTGGGTGAGGAAGTTATAATAAATTCCTTGTGCTTGTGTTCTTCCAATTCCTATTTAGCCACTCTAGATAAAAAAATCTCCCATAAAAGTTCAGATCCCCTGTTTTTAGGCAAGCTAGGCTTCATATAGATCCAAAAGAGTCATCTCAAAAATTACAATAATAGGTCTGGGAGGAATTTCCGGGGTTGGACGTACACGGCTACGCACCTGGAGGTGTGCTTACGCACTGGCCGCGCACCTTGACCGG
The DNA here is from genome assembly GCA_005239525.1 of Nicotiana knightiana. Classification (NCBI taxonomy): domain Eukaryota; kingdom Viridiplantae; phylum Streptophyta; class Magnoliopsida; order Solanales; family Solanaceae; genus Nicotiana; species Nicotiana knightiana. Next base: position 23,606 of record ML375734.1, read on the forward strand.
TGTACTGCTCTACTTGCGTGCCCAGTGCGCGATCTCGTACCCGGATGGCCTCCTGCTCAATTCTTCGTTTCTCTCGCTAACTGCACTATTGTCCGTTGATCCCCGAACACGATCCCAACTATATCCTTGGGCTTTTACTCAGACTCCAAAGCTCCAGAATAGCTTGAATTCATTCCATAACATCTACAAAGCTCGGAATCACTCCTACAAGACATAAAACGCACAATTAGCGCAAATACTAGCGGTTAAAGCTCAAACTCAATCAAAGTACAGTAAATTAGAGTGCAATAAGCGACTAAAACACGCAATTATAGCTTACCATCAGCTTTTAATTTTTTTTTGACGAGTTGTGATTTTCCTCATCCTTTGTATACACCAAAAAATATTTTGTTACTGCCTACTCGATCTTTTAATACACTTGATTACAATACTATTACTTAATATTACTACTCTCACCTTGTAATCCAAATGTAAAGGATATTATTTCATGGTATTGATCAAGAAATACTATACAAGTTCGTAAGTTCAGGCGATATCTAATCATCTTAACCTCAATAAACAAGTTATCACATGACACGTCATATTAATAATTCACAGGAACTTGTACTTTATCCTTTCATTATAATTATTTTCTCTGACCTTTGTTTTAACACTGTTTAAATTATTTATAAAATCGTGTACTATATAACACGGCATACACGTGCAACGTACGTGCGAAAAACTAATTTAATTAAATTCCTCGAGCTGCTAGGAATTAGGATGGATGTCTTCTGAAAATAGTTGAAATTCATGACATAAAGCACAAACATTAATTTTATTACCATATAAACTTTTTCTCTTATCACTATTTTTGGAATCTTTATTCGTTATTAATAATAATATATTAGTTTTTTTTGTAATTATCAAAATGTCATTAAGAATCTCATCGATTTAAGGATTATTCTCTCGCAGAAAGTTAAGGTATATAAGTCATTAGTAAAGTTAAATTTAAGAAGTAGTGTATATGTTCAAGCCATTTTTGTGAGAACCAAGTTTGCCAATCTCAATCTGTTTGTTGTTGCAGAAGACCTAGAAATCGGTCCAAAGTCTAAAGAGTTTTAGATCATTTTGATTCTTTTCCACCTTTAACTTTTGACCAATGGCATGTGAAGGTGGAAGTTCTACCTCAAAGAAAGGACTTAAAGAGTAAGTTTCTATTTTCATAACATCTTTTTCTTCTTTTCTCTCTTCATCTATGTTAGTTATCTTAAACCAAATTTATAGTATTTCTTTTGCAGCACGAAAGGAGACGTTACCTACTAATATTTTACCTTAATGCTCGACCACCATATCCTCTCGTGCTAGAAAAAGAATTTTTTTTTTACCTGCCTATCCATAGGCCTAGGGGTCAAATCAAGGTCTGTACACCCATGACCTCTTGTGTTCTGTGAACATAACTTGTTACTGTGAAATCACTGTGCAAACCAAAGTAAGAAGGCATATTGATAAGTCATGACGCAAGGTAAACGTGGGGAGCCCCCTGGTAATTATTTTAATTATTTTTAAAGAACTATCTAAAATAGCTAGAAGAGCAAGAAAACATGTCTAGAGAGCTTGAAATTCAAAAATAACTAAATTTATAAGTGGTAATTAAAAAATAACCATATTCAAAAGTAACTGAAAATTTAACCACTTTTTATATAAAGATAAATTTGAACAAAAACACTGTTCAAAATCAGAAAAATATTCCAGCATAATATACTAGAGTTCGAATCTTTTACATGTGAACTTCCAGAATAATATACTGGAGTTCCAGTATATTATGCTAGAACTCCAGAATATTATGATGCAGTTCCAATATAAATATACTGGAACTACATCATAATATACTGGAGTTCCAGCAAAATATATTGCTCCAGCATAATATACTAGAAGTTTATTCACAGGTGCTCCAATCTTCAGTATATTATGCTGGAACTTTTCGTGTTGCAGCAAAAAAATAGCTATTTTTCGATGACTTTACAAATATTGACTATTTTTCAGTTACCAGTTCGAAAACTGGCTAGCTCGTGTTATTTTTCCGTCTAGAGATGGCAAGAGGGTGAGGCGAGTTAGGCCATTACTTCGCAAATATTTAATCCACCCCGCCTCGTATAGCAAATTTTCTGTTGTTAACTCGCGTCAGCCCGAACAGCTGTCATATCTAGAAAAGGAAAAAGAAAAGCGATAGTATGGTCATTAAGAGAAAAATTTTGCATGGTGATATCATTATCTTTTCTATAATTGAGTTGCATGTATGTTGTTTAAGAGAAAATGAATTGGTGATTGAATTAAGATTTAAGAGTGAATTATTTTTATTCCTTACCAGGATCTTCCCTCTTTACCTCTTTGGTGACTCGAATTCATAACGTCAGAGTTGAATGTAGATAATGCTTACTATTTGAGCAACCCTCTATTCTCGGTCAAGAGTTTGTTTTGATCTAAGAAAATCATCTTTGTTTAATAGAAGAATCTCTAGTGTTTGGATTTTAATTTAAATGACGAGTTATTGGGTTTCATTTTGGAAGAATCAGTATTAAGTTTTTCTTTTGGAAAAATAACCATTGAAGCCTAAAAGCATTTTTAGCCATTCAATAGGATGAAATTAGAATATATTAAAATAGACTAAACAACTTTAGATATTATTATTATTATACAGTTTCCCCTCAAAGAAGTGCATATTGTAACTTCTTAAATATGTCAAAAAAGGCTAATAATGAAACAAATTTACCGCCATAAATTTTGATAGGATGAATATGATACCTTTACCCTTAATTATTTCGGGTTCAAGTTATTGGGATGAAAAAAATAATGGTAAATACTATCTTTTTAATGGGTCATATGCGAATTTAAATTAGTCGAAATGCAAATGGGGAAAAGTGCAGATATACCCGATTCTATGGCTATAGTTGAAGTCATATTCGAATTGCACATGAATTTACAAAAATTTACCCACTTTGGAACTTACTTCATAATTCGCTTGTGATCACTTCGGAATTCGCATATGAAGTTACAAATTTAGAGTTTCGAAATATGATTTGAAGCTCTTCTATAACTCCTCTATGAAACTCTAGAATCAGATTTGAAGTTATTCTTTCTCTTCAATGCAACTTCAAAATAAGGATGTAAGTTCTTCTATCTCTTCAATGCAACTTCAGAATCGGGATGTGAAGTTTCTTTTATCTCTTCAATAAAACTTCAAAATCTAATATGAAGTTCTTCTATCTCTCAAGAGGTCCATTTCATTGGTTTCGGCGAATCACAACTGAGCAAGCTTTCTCTAAGTTTAGCAATGTGGGTTTGACTTCTCCAATAGGGTCTACAATTGCCAACTCAAAGTATAACAACAACAATAACAACCTAGTGTAATCCCACAAGTGGGGTCTGGAGAGGGTAGTGTGTGCATAGTCTTACCTCTACCTTGCGAAGATAGAGATGTTGTTTCTGATAGACCCCCGGCTCAGGCACAACACAGTCATAGTAGTTTTAAAAAGAAATACCGTAGTGAAAAGAAGTCATGAAAGAGAAACAGTATCAACATCGAGATAATAAGATAACAGAAGCAAAAAATAACATGTAATAATAGAAATCTAAGGGTAAGAAAATATAAAAATAATATTAAAGCTACTGGTATGGCAAAAGAAAAATGCTCGACTAACTATCGCGTACTACCCTAATTTTTGCCCTCCACGCCTTCCTATCTAGGTCATGTCCTCGCTAAGCTGGAGTTATGTTATGTCCTGTCTAATTACCTATCCCCGATACTTCTTAGACCTACATTTACCTCTCCTTGGACCCACCAAGGTAAAACTGTCATACCTCCTTACTGGGTATCTATGCATCTCCCATTTACATGCCCAAACTATCTCCGCCTTGCCTCTCAGATCTTATTTACCATGGATTCCACTCCCACTGTCCCGAATATCTCCATTCATAAAATAGAGAAGTCTCCATTCTGCTACTTTCATCTTCTAGACATGAGAGCTCTTGACTAGCCAACATTACGCACCATAAAACTTAGTTGGTCTAACAACTACTTTGTAGAACTTTCTTTAAGTCTTAGAGGCATCATCTTGTCACACAAGACACAAGATGCAAGCCTCCATTTTATCCATCCAGCTCCATTACGATACGAGATGCTACACCCCATGTTTTCGTACGTGAGAGTACGTCGTAAGTCAATTGATGTAAGCCCAGAAATAAGATTATACTTGGAAGCACATAAAGTAAGTTAATCATGTTACCTTGGAGGTTACAAATATTTAAGATCATGAATAATGAGTACCAAGAGGGTTGGAAAGCTTAGAAGCTAAACCAATCGAAGAAAATAAGTTTCGTCGAAAGTAGACGAGTTTGGAATGTTATAACATTTACTTTAGGGTGAGAATATGGTTCATTACATTATAAGGAGTTTATGCTATGATTTATATTTTTCATATGATAGTCGTGTGCTATGTTTTGAAGTCAATCAAGTTGTGGAACAAAAATTGGCAAAGGTCTTCACAAGTTACATTCATAAATTTGTTGAAACTTAGGTCAAATGTATCTGAGCTTTTCCCCCAATATACTTAGAATTAGGGGATTATATACCTACAAAATTGAATACATATGAGTCTAGTTTCCAACACATTAAACCTTTCATCGATATGACATAGGAGTAGAGAGATATTTGCAGTTTCGCGAGACTGAGCAGACACCATAAGTGACAAGTAGGTGGGTCACTAAAATTTTTTGAGCAATACATTTTGTGTGTTATATGAGGTCTTATTGGGACATATTATATACTAAATTGAAGGTCTTGAAATTTAGTTTCCAAATCTCTTAATCGTTCGTTCATACGACATCCGGATAAAAAGATATAAGCGTCGGAAGATGGGCCAATGCTAGGGTGCCAAGCTAGCACCTCTTTGACTTTTCCAAAGTTGATATATATAAGTCTTAGGTCGGCTTTCTCTTCATTTTTCAGTATAAAACTACCATATAACACCCATAAACATATCCTTAATATACCTTCTAGGGTTTCAAATAATATTATCATCCCGGTCATGAAATCAAGAAGCGATAACATCAAAACGATCCCTACAACGTAAGTGTCATTATACCGCCTCTCTTTTTTTCTTTGTAGTTAGAGCTTTGGAAGGTAATTCATATTAAGAAACGTATAATATATGTATTTAAGTGTTTAAATATCAAGAAAGGTTGATAAGTGTGTTTTCTAATAGTTAGAACTCACGGGACGGTGATCGGAAGTCGTGAGTTCGAGTTATTTGACTTGTAGTGGACTGTTTGTGGGTTGTTTCATGTTGGCCTCCGGTGCTGATGTTTTATGGATTTTTGGAGGATAAAAGGTGTGGGAAAATAACACATAATGACGGAATGTTGGTCTGGTTGTTCATCGTTATTTTTTTTAAGGTTGTTTGACACTACTTTTATTGCCGTTTCATGTATGAAGTGATTAGGGTGTGTAGGCTGTTTTGTGATATATTGTGGTGGAGATAAGGTTGGGAAATAATGCTTAAATGTTGTTATTTTTTTTCTTGGTGTTGTTGGTATATGGTATTGGAGGAGGGCCTTGTTACAGGGGAGATGCTGCCCGAATTTACATAAATGAGCTACTAGCTTAAGTTACAGACTTAGCCTTTGCTCAACACTGATTTTGAATCTCCTTATGATATGATAGATTGAGTTGAATTGTTTGAAGAGTTGCTTGGAAGTATTAAGGGCTCAACTTGGTTAAGGTATGTTAAGGCTCTTCCTTCATTCTTTTGGCATGATCTAAAGTGAAACGAACGTAAACGATACGCTATTTAATAATGAATCTACTCCTAGAAACTAAGGTGTCCATGTTGTTCTTTCCTTAAAAAGTTATTCTAAGAAAGTATATATGATCCTTGAGTCTTTGTGAAGCTCATATTCACGGTATGATGTCCATAATGTTAATAGAAGGTACAACTACCTTACGTCACTCCAAAACGTTTAGAACGTGATTTCACGAGTCCAACATGCATTATATATAGTATTTATTTTACTCTACCGAGCCGCGCTATAGTCGGTCGGGTATGACACCTATTGTGCAACTACTGATCAGTTGGGTTTACCTAGCTCCACGTGGTCGGGTACGATTCTACCGAGCCTTATGATGGCCAGGTACGTTTTTACCGAGTCCTCTTTGAGGCCAGGTACGATATGATGATGATGCCCACAGAGGTGGATGTTTTTAAAAGATTATGTATATATATGTATCAAGCATTTCATGTCACTATCTCTTAGAGGCACTCAGATGCTACAAGTTGTATCTCCTATATCTCTCTTTACATTACTGTTCTTATTTATGTTTTTTACCTTACATACTCAGTACTTTATTCGTACTGACGTCCCTTTTGCCTGGGGACGATGCGTTTCATCCCCGCAGGTCCCGATAGATAGGTTAACAGTGCTCTTAGTAGTCTATCAGCTCAACGGAAGGTGTTGCTGCACTCCACTTGCTCCAGAGTTGCCTATTTGGTTAGTATGATTGGGATATGTATTGACTGGTATGGCGGGGCCCTGTCCCGACCTATATAACATTTATGTAGTCTTAGAGGCTTGTAAACAGATGTTAGGTATATGTATACTTGTATGGCCTTGTCGGCCTAGTTTTGAGTTTACAAATGATGATGTCAGCCTTATAGGCCCGTATGTTACATGTGTAAGTTTGTATATAATATTGGGTCATATTGTGCCTAATATGCACTTATATTTTATTCTTGTTATCACATGACGGCCCTTTTGGCCTATTTACTCATGATAGTATGATAAGAAAGATATGTTATGTTGGTACTCGGTTGAGTAAGATACCGGGTGCCCGTTGCGGCCCATAGGTTGGGTCGTGACACGAGACATCATCATCAATCCCCCCATTACCTTGGATTACAGACTCAAGTTACTTGAAACTACTTCTCTTTGGGATGACTTGTGTATCAAGCCTCACTTCCACGTCAGCCTCTTGAGTTACATCGTTGAACTTACACTCTAAGTACTCTATCTTCGTCCTGCTCAACCTGAAACCTTTAGACTCCAACATATGTCTCCAAACCTCCAGCCTATTATCAACTCCGTATTGCATCTCATCAATCAGTAGTACTATATCATTTGTAAATAACATGCACCATGACACCTCCCCATGAATGTAATGTGTCAATTCATCAATAACCAAGGAAAATAAAAACGGGCTAAGAATTTATCCCTGGTGCAATCCTATTTCAACTGGCATTTCCTAGAATTTCCCCTTCAATGTGGTGCGTCAAACCATCTATCACCGAGGTAAATTAAGGCAAGAGAGAAGAATAGAAGAAGCAGTAGGGAAGAAGCAACAATAGAAAAGAAATCAGCAACTGAGAAGAAAGTGATATTTGAAGTTACCTAAATATTGGTACTTATTATATTTTTATAAAATTAAGTACAAATTAAGCGAGGGCGACCAAATAAGACGAATGAAATCTTTACATGCAATTGCCAGGAGCCAAAGGGAGGTCACTATGAATGAGGGGTATTGCACCTATTAGTTTGACTTATATGTCACCTTTGAAACACATTCAAAATTTTCAATAAGAGAATCCAGATATAACTTTGGACTACCTTTGAAAAAAGCTTCCTCATTAGATTTTGTCTAAACCTAAATTCTAGCCATTAGAGATAGACTTTTAATTAATAATTACGGCCGTCCTTCTAAGAAAAATAAAATTCAAATATTAGACGCTATAAATATAATTTACGTTCATAGTAATGTTTTTTGGTTAACTCCGTCTATAGGAGCTGGCTTACATTGCTATTCTCAAATTCGAATAAAAGAGAAAAGCAACAGTAGTGGTAGGATAATTTTCAGTGAAAAATTACAACTTATGATGAATTTTTAATTCTATCCTTAATTAGAAGTCTCAAGTTCGAGCAATGAAAAAAAAAAAAAAAGATTGGCAAGGAGTGCTTCTTCCTGTACGGCTTGTTTGGATGGTTGTTAACCTATTGTATGGCATCATATTGTTACTTTAAATACAGTATTTGTTTTGATTGTTACTTAAATATTATTGTATCGTAACGTTAAATCCATCGTTGCATAACGACGAAGAGTGTCTTATGTAACAATAGATTTGGTGTGGTGGCGTCGTTACTTTATTTTTTTCTCCCATCTTGCTCTTCTTTCTTAGTAATGTTACAAGTTTATTCTTCACATTATTGGTGCGTGACATCGTGAAATGACGGCAAACACTACAAATTATCCAAATATTTTATTCATCAAAAAATACAATATAATGCAATACAATACGATATGAGACGATGCATTATGAAAGAACGTATAACAATCATCCAAACATTTGCGAGCTTCGCAATTGCGAAGCTCTGGTCGCAAATGCGACATCTGCAACTGATGGGTCTCTACTTAGACGGGAATTTTCTCATTTTTCAACATTTTCAAATACTAGAAACCCTTTAGGCGATTTTTCAAAGGCAACTTCTTCCTCAAATTATAGATAAGTGATTCTTAACTCGTTTTTGTCAATCTTCCACTTTATTTTTCAAGATTTCAACCTAAAATCTAAGGTTTTCACGGTGGAATTGGGAATTTTTGTGTAAAAACTAGGTATTTCAAAATTTGGGAATTTAGACCTCAAATTGAGGTCGGATTCCAAAACCGATTATATATCCGGACTCGGGGTGAATGGGTAATCGGTTTTTTGTCCGAATTTCGGGTTTGGACCAAGCGGGCCGGGGTGTTGACTTTTATTGACTTTTTCAAAAAATGAACTAAATTAAACCGTAGTTATCGTGGGTGATTTCTAAGGCCTATTTTGAATCATTTGGTTGGTAATTTGCTAGATATTTTTGGCTCGGAGGCTAATTTGTAAGGTAAGGTTGTGATTGAACGTTGAGTGATATTTGGAGCGAGGTAAGTGTTGTGTCTAACATTGACTTGAGTGTTTAGGAACCTTTGAATTGTTTGTTATGTGATAAATCATGTGAGTGGTGTATACGTGAAGTGACGAGTACCTATGTGCCGCCAATTTACCTGTTTTACCTATTTTCTCCCGTTTTTCCTTATATTGTTTCCCTTCTTGCTTTACTTGTTACATGTCTAACTGTCATTCTGTGCTTAATTTACCTGTTGGGTATTTGCTCCCCCGTAGGATTATTGCTTCTCATTTTATTGGTTTAAACTATTCTTATTGGTAAATTTCTGTGATATCCTGGTTTGGTCTCGCTGAGTAGTAGTAACTTATTGAGTTTTATTATTTATACGGCTCCGGTTGCTTTGCTCTAAATTTCAAGTGTTGGTAAAGGGCTTTGTGTGAATTTTATGAAAAATCTATACACTATGTGGAATTTATTATGATATGGTGGGATCGGGTTGCACGCTGCAACATGAGGAATAAGGGAGGATTTATGAGGAGGAATAAGGATGGATATGGTTACTCGGTGGGATAGGGTTGCACGCCATAACAGGAGGAATAAGGGTGGATTGAAATAGAGTAATAAAGGTACTATTATGTTGACATTGATATATGGTGGGATCGGGTTGCACGCCGCACATATATTTACATTATTTACTTTTAGTAAAATTATTACGGGGGAATAAGGGAGGATTGGTGGGATGGGGATGCATGCCGCATCAATATATGTGGTTATTTATTCTCGCTGGCTGTGTAAGTTATTTGATGTTTTACATTTCGCCTAATGATTGGTTATAGCTGGATATTAATAAAACACTGAGGCTACGTATTCAATATTGTAATTTACTGCTTTGATATATATATATATATATATATTATGGGTGTCCCGCCGTAGTTTCGTCACACCTTTGTCGAGGTTAGGTTCGGCACTTACCAGTACACGGGGTCGGTTGTACTGATACTGCACTCTACATTTTTTGTGTAGATTTCGGAGCAGGCTGTGATTGATTGAGAGACTTGGCTCAGGTTCACAGTTGGAGACCCAAGGTAGTCCTGCTGGTGTCCCCTTCGACATCTCTTTATTTTTGTTTTTCTTCCTTTCCAAAGACACATGTAAATTTCTTTCAGACTCATGTTTGTAGAAAATCATAGTGTGTTCGTGAAATTGTGACACCAGATTTCTGAGTGGAATAGAATATAAATGACTTCGATGCATATATTTACCTTACAGTTATTCCGTTTTACTTTGTTTAATTGCTATTAATTACTGAAAATGGACATAAATGGCTAACAATTTCTAACGTTGGTTTGCCTGGCAAATGTGATGTTAGGCGCCATCACGATCCTGACGGTGAAAATTTCGGACTGTGACATATTAAAATTTATGATGGCACAAATAAGATTCATCTCCATCCTTAATTAAAAGTAGAAGGTTTGAGCTACGAGAACAAATTTTTATTGATAGGAATGAGCCCTATATGGAGCGAATTTGAATCAATCGGGATTCTAACTTGAATATGGAACATCAGAAGAGAAATCAAAAAGGGTGTATTGAATTTTGTAATAAAAACAAAAAAGAAAAGAAAAGAAAAGTAAAAGATTATTTTTCAAAAGTGTCCAAAGGTTTATATGAAGCATTAAATACTTGTCTTGGATCCTTCAGTACAAAACAGCAAAGTAGTTGGCTAAATTCCAAAAATCCCCATTGGGTTTATCAAGAAGTGGCCAAAATTTCAATTCTTTGGGGCTAAGAGTCTAACAAGTAAATGACAAAACATGAATGTGCTGTCTACTTTTGGCCGGTTCTTAAAAGCCTTTGTCTCTTTGTCTTAATTTGTGGTTTTTCTAAATTTATTTTTGAGTAAAGAGAGAAGAAGATAAAGACCAAGTTTGAATTGTCTTTTGTTCTTGCAATTCTCACACACTTGTCCCACAATGAAACAAAGTAAGTGATGTCATTTTTTTTCTGTCCTTTTGTTAGGACATATTTGGATTTTAGTGTCTTTTTCAGAATTATTTATCTTTTAGCCACCCTGATTCCTTGTCCACTTTAGGTAGTGACAAACATACAACCAAAAAAGTTGTTCCACACTTTATAAGGAGGTGGGGTTAGGTTTTTTTTTGGGGGG
>ML375736.1:3246-15419 GCA_005239525.1 Nicotiana knightiana
ATTCTGCCTGCAATTCCCTTATCTCTTTGTCTGTGTTTGAAATCCTCTTCATAAGCTCCATGCTTATGAGGTTAATCTACAAGAAATAAACCAGTTAGATATGGTAAATTTCATATACGAGAGTGAAAGAGGATAACTTACACCATACCTTCAAAGAAGTATGCACGACCTCATTTGCCCATGTAAGAGCACCGTGGCTAGCTAGCTTTGCTTTCTCAGCCGGACCTATTAAAGGCTTGAGCCACACTTCACGCTCACCCGTCTTCTTAAAAAGGTTTCCCTCAGCTGGAACCTCTATTACCACCTGCCGCATCTCTCTGCTGGAAGACCCTACTTCCCTAACGGAAGGCATGGAAGCAGGCAGAGATGGAATAACAACAGGCACGGAAGGTTGAGGAGCTGGAGAAGCCACGGGCAAAGGAGCAGGCACGAAAAGTTGAAGAGTTTAAGAAGTTACAGGCAAAGCAGCAACAAAAGTTGAGATAGCCAAAGTAATAGATGAAACAGTTTCTCTCAAAGAAGCAGGAAAGACAGCAGCCAAAGGGACGTCATCAGCAGCAATATCAATACCCCCGTGAATAGGGGAATGTGGAACATCATCAAATACAGGGGGCTCAATCACATACATGGGAGGCAAGGTTGAGGCAGTAGGCTCATCATCTAAAATCATTCGCCTTCTCCGTGGCCTGTGCACTAAAGCACCCTCTTCCTCTTCTGCTATGGAGCGAGATTCACTAATCTTCCTCTTCGAGGAAGATGAACCAACAATGATTTCCTGGGCTTGAGCCAAGGACATTTTCGGGATGGAGGAAGCAAACACCCCACGAGCAGAGAATCCTATTAAAAAGAGAAAAAAGTTAAACGACAAAAGAAAAAAGACTCGAGTAAGGAAAGAAGCAAGAACAAAAACTTCACTTACCGTGGGTCTTTACTTGCCAACCATACCTCCCAGCGAGGTACTTCCAAGATCTTTCTTCTGAAGGAGCAACAGATAACAATTTTTCTACCCAATCACGAATACCGGAGACATTCTCAACAGTATTCATGGTTGCTGAAAGGAGAAAAATAAACAGACACGATGTTAAATAAAACATCTCAAGTCAAAACAAGAAAAAGTAAATGTGAGCTAAAGCCTACTCACGTGCGCGATTCCACTTCTCAGGGAAGGGAAGATTTTCTTCACCTACTAAACTAGCAGTGGGTACAACAATGTACCGGAGGTACCAACCCCTATGCTTATCATCTCCAGGGGTTACTAACACTCTTTTGCTTCTAGCAGTCAGAGTAAAAACCCTTTCACGAAATAAGGTAGAAGAGTAGAGGTGAATAATATGGTTGAAGGTAAAAGGAACCGAGGGTAAAGAAGCCAAACTCCTAAGGCATGCGACAACTCTCCACACAAGCGGGCCGACCTGTCCTAAGTAGATATTGAAAAAAGGCAAAACTCATTATAACCGGGTCAATGGGGGGTCTAAACCCTAAAGTGAAAAGATACGTATAACAAAAGAATACCCCGTCTTGTAAGACGTTATTCTTTGATTACTATTCGGAATATAGACAAGAAAGTCAGATTTCCAAAAGCACTCCCTTCGAACAAGGGAAATCTGACCCTCAGTTATAAGGGTTGGATATCTTTCGACACTATCAAGAGAAGAAGATTGATCTACAAGAACTTGACTATCCCTAGCAAAAACAAACTCAGCAGGGACAATTTCATCGACTCCAGGTTCACGAAGGCGTTCGCCTCTACCTCTAGACAAAGACCGAGAAACCCTAAATCTCGGAGAAACTGGAGATCTAGTGGAAGGAGGAGGAACTATCTGAGAAGAAGAAGAGCCCCTCGAAGGAGTGGATCCTAGACTTCTAAGTCTACCACCCCTCCGACTCCTAGTCGGAGCAGAAGATGGCGCTAAGCTTTCAATGTCTATTACTCTTTGAGGTTGGTTTGAAGAAGACATGTTTACAAAGGCAAAGGAAAAAGTTCTTTATAGAAAACAAAATTAGAAAAGTGTTTCATGGAAGTAAAGAAAGGAAAACATGTATTTATACTTGAAGACAACCGTCAAACATGATGAAAAAGGAAAATAATGATGAAAAGTCATAATTGAAGATGTCACCTTGAGACTGGCACAGCCGCAAAAAGCCCTAAAAGGTGCTGAGTAAATGCAAAACCAATCCAAAAAGGACACGTGGTATGAACATTAAATGGAAGTGACAAACGATGCCTATGGTNTCCAGCTTTTAACAACTCAGCCAGTCACGTGGACACAGGAAAACACGACAGCTGGACGTAACTCTTTGAAGAGGTACGGTACAAAGAGGCACGGTTCAGTAAACCCACGAACTTATCAGCCACGGGAAATTCAACTTGATCAAAACGGGAGAGAGGCACGGTCAGAATGAATCTAGACAAAGCTACGGGCAGATTCAAGGACCCACAATTGATTACTCGAACGTTATGTAACCGAACCCCAATTACCGTTATCCTTTGTAACGCCTCATTAATGTCATAATTAGTCATTAATGAGTAACCATAGCAGAAGTCATACGTTATAAGAATCTCCTACATAAGGGAGGGGAATACAACTTGTAAAGGCATCTGATTATCGAATACAATCAACTTCGATCTTTTATTTATGTAATATTGTCTATTATTCATTTTTCTCATTATCTTGATTATCAGTAACCCGTATTCATCTTAAAAATAAGCTTTAGTCAAAGGTTCTAATTCTTTGGTTAAACAAAGCTGTTACTGCAAGCTGCTGTGTAAGCTGCTACTCTAAGCTGCTGTGTAAGCTGCTTGTAACCTGCTACTGTATTAGATATAAATAATCTTCTATAGAGGTAATATTTATCCATAACGGAGTACCGAAAGGATAAACTTCTTCCGAAGTCTTATTTCCAATAGAGTACTAAATAGATAAACATATTTACGGCGGAGTCCAATATGGATAAGCTTCTTCAGGAAGCTTATTTACAACGGAGTATTAAATGAACATCCATAATATAATATATTTATAATACTTTCCAAATTATTTTTCTTTACTCTCTTTTTCTTAATTTCTTTTATTTCCATCTTTGTTTTTTTTACTCTCTGCTCAATCTCATTTTATTAGTTACTTATATTACAAAAGTATATTTGCTTATGTGTTCTTGTTCTAGATCTCAATTTCTTTTTAATCTGAATATGCTTCTAATCATTTTTCTTTTTTATATAGTTAATATTTTTTCCTTGAAAGGACCAAACTTTTTCAGTTTAGGTATAATATATTAATTTATGCACCAAAAAATCTTGTAAGCAAACCGAATTAATTCAAAATAGATCGAATCGAATTAATTCGAAACGGAGCAAACCAACCAAATGTACACCCTAATTTTCTTGACTACTAATAAATTGATATTAGATAAAATGGCACTCGTACGCGTCAAATCCTAGATCCGCCTTTGGCCACACCCACCTTGTCACGAATAACCTCATTTCTGATCCTATCTAACTAAGTGTGTCCTCATATCCATCTCAACATCATCTCTGCTACCTTCATCTTCTGGACATGAGCGATCTTGACTGGTCAATACTCAGCCCCATACAACATCGTTGGTCTCACCACCACTTTGTAGCACCTTCTTCTCACACAAAACACCGGAAGCAAGTCTCCATTTCATCCATCCCACCCCAGTATGATATGCGACGTCTTCATCAATTTCCCACATCCACCTGAATAATAGACTCAAGGTACTTAAAACTCCCTATCTTAGGGATGATCTGCGAGTCCAGCCTCACCTCCCCTTTCTATCCTTGAGTGTGGCCACTGAACTTACTCTCCAAGTATTCTATTTTGGTCCTGCTCAAATTAAAATCTTTAGATTCCAGAGTCTGCCTCCAAACCTCTAATTGCACGTACACTCTGTCTCGCGTCTCGCCAATCAATACAATATTATCTGCAAATAGCATGAACTACGGTACCTCCCTACAATTCCGTGTTTAGTTTGGTAATAATTTGTATATTTAAATTTTAAAGCTATTACAACGTAATTCTTGCAAAGCAACAGAGTATGGATAATAGCACACCGTAACAACCCATTGTAGACTCCAAGTATTTTAAATGTAATTAAGAAACATGATTAATTGATGCCGTCAATTAGATTGATTTAGGACAAAGAGATGTCTGTTGTAAAGAGGAAACAAAGTCACTGGAATGTGTTACTACTAATATCTTTTGGGTTAGAAACGACAACACTCCAACTAGCTGGCTGGTTTGCATGTGTATCTTGCTGTAACAGATGCTTTATTCTTAATCATGTCCAATTATTCTTAGGACATTCCCCGTAATTATACGTGGTCGTCAAGTAATAAAATGATTCGAAAATCGAATGTCTAACTCACAGAGACTTAAATTGATCGTTAACTAAGCAAACTAAAATCAATTAATTGCCCAAGATTTTTAAGAGTGATATTTTTCTATTAATCTTCTATTGGCGGAAATTAAACAAGTAACAACTAAATTATCAAGAATGCAAATGTGTATGACGAGATTTTACTTCAGAGGAGATGAAAAATCCAGGGTTGTGGTCGGTTTATCAATCCTATTAAGTTCAATAATCACACTCGTTAATCCAGATTATCTATGATTGCTAATTAATCGGATCGTTTATATGAATAGCATGTTCCCACAATACTACTCGCCTGCCCATAATATATCAATCATATATTCCCATGGTATTGAGTCTATCATGAACGAATATTATGGTATTCAATTAAGCAAGATTATTAGGTATATTCCTATCCTAACCGCGAAATCGTTCCCCGAGCCAAGGATTCAGAAACAAGATCTCTCTAATTCTACTCTAATCTAAACATGATTTTTCCAAGCATAGCATAGATAATAAATAAAACTCAATTGCTGGCCAAACAATTAAGCAATTATGCACAGAATTAGAGAAACAACCACAAGATGATAATCTGAATTAACGAAGATGTAATTAATAAATATTAATAATCATGTCAACTGCAACCCTAGAACTAGAGTGCTTAGCCACTCATGTTCATAGTAATAATTTTTCAAGTATTTTGCATAAACAAATTACAAAGAAAAGATAAAGGGATGAAGAACTCTATGATTTTCTCATCCAAAAGTTGTTCCACGTGATGTTCTTGCCTCCGGTCGCAAAACTCCTCTAAAACTGGTGTTTAATGACCATTTATATGTATAGGGAAAAGAATCAAACGAAATAACCAATTCCAAAATCAAATAGGAGACAAAATAGACTTTAAAAATCCGAAACACACTCGCTACAGACCGTGCCTCGCGACTTCTATAGCGCGCTCCACCTCGCCTTTGGCCTTGCCTCGCCAGGTCTGTAGCGAGCCACAAAGCTTGCGCCGCCTGCTCAATAGCACAATGAATCTCACGTTTTAAATTCCATAGAAACTGCTTCGTTTTCAATTCTTTGCCTAACTTTTGCAATTCCTTCTCATTTCTTCGTCTAGCTTTGCTTTCCTTCTCATTCTTTGTTTAACTTTTCAATTCATTATTCACAACTCGCTCACTTACTCTAACATAGAGGTCAATGACATTACCTTTCCTTCATAAATCAAGTGCATTCACACAACAAGAGATTAGTTCAACACACAATAAAACTTAAGAACAATTAGGAACTCAAGATAGAAATAATTTACTCATTCTCAGAAATAACATTCATATGCCACAAAAGATGCGCCATAGGCTTGCCCGTAGTGTACTACTCTAGTAATCGAGCTCATTTAGTCTAGGATCAAGTAAGACTTTAATTGATTGTAATATAGGCTGCATGTCGGGTATGATACATTTGTATATAAGAGTGACTACACCTCCCTAAGCACTTTAATACATATACTTTAATGTTCAAACCCAGTACTTATGTCAAACTATAACTCCACCTTCACATCAATGTATATTAACTCCGTATTTCCTTAAACACAATTACATCAAGAGTCACCACTATCAAGGAATATTTTTCACAGTAATACAACTATATCTTCTTCTTCTTTTTTTTCTTTTCAATTCAAGTGGCTTTTACTTTTTTTTCGAAACAGTATACCTTTCTCCTTATTTCATTAGTTCCACTCAAAAGTCAAACCAACCACCCCACTCTTTAACTTTTACAAAGTTCATAACAATTCAAGTTCTCATGAGAGGAAAATATTCAAATAAATGGTTAATTCAAACAAATGGGTAAGGCTTATAATGTGGTTGCCAAAGAAAAAGGATTATAGGATCAAAGAGGTTAACTACGATACATAAAAATTAGGCGGGTAAAATATACATATCTGGCTCAACAAAGAAACGCCTATATCACTTTCAAGACTGAACAAAACTACTATTTCGCTTCGCAAACACACGGGGAAAGTTCTAGACATCAAATTCAATGCACATAATAACACACAAACCTCACATACACATGACACATAACTCACTCATGATTAGAATTATCAAGAAACTCTAGTCAAAGAAGTTAAGCAAAGTTAAGATTATACGATTTAAGGTACTTATACAAGAGTCAAAAACTGATCCTAAGTGTCACAATCAAAGTACTCACTATTCTCAAGGCATAACAAAGTCAAGATATATTGCTTCAATTCAACTCATCTCACAGTGGATCCTACTCTAAAAAAAAATAAAACTACGTTCACCCGATTCAAACAAAACTCTTGGAAAAGAACCACGACACAAAGAAAAACCAAGGGGGAATTACTACACTACATACAAAGAAAATCTTTATGTCCTTTTTCTTTAGACTTAAATCCCACAAGAAAACTGTTTTGGAGATCCATCGTGGGGAAAAGTCCAATTTTTCTACTTTTTAAATTTTTTTTTTGATTTTTCATAGCTACTAAAATACTACACAACTACGAAATCACAAATAAGAAGTTATCATTTTTCTACATCGTACTACTAATTATCTAGAGAATTCTCCCACCCCACACTTAAAAAAGTGCAGTGTCCCCAATGCACAAATAAAGCAAAACAATAACGAGGGTGGAAAAGAAACTCCTTGAAAGGCCAAAGGCCGAAGCAATAGCGGCTCACGGGGTACTCAGACTTCCCCCAAGCATGATCCTTTGTGTGGAACCCCACACTCAGTTCTCACCATCTAACTCGCTTTTGCACTATTCCAATGGCTTTGCTTCCTATGCTCATAATCCTACAAAACAAAAATAAAAACTACAACAATAATAAGATTAAAATAAAAATAAAATAAAAGAAAGCAGTAAAGATGAGTTGCCTCCCAACAAGCGCATGATATAACATCGCGGCACGACAAAAAACCTCGTCTAATCACTGGCAAGTAACACCTTTGACTTTTGACGATCAAAGTCACCTCCATAATAGTGCTTTACTTTTTGTCCGTTCACTAAGAACGTTCTCTCTCCACCTAAAACGCGCAACTCAATTACACCATGTGGAGTGACTTTCACTACCTCAAACGGGCCTGACCATCTTGATTTGAGCTCCCCGGAAAGAGTCTCAACCTCGAATTGTACAAGAGAACCAATTGGCCGGGTTTGAACTCGCGATGCTGAATATTCTTATCATGCCAGTGCTTGGTATTTTCTTTATATAACTTGGCATTATTATACACATGCAAGAGAAACTCATCAAGATCGTTCAATTGCATCAACCACTTTTTACCCGCTAAGTCTGCATCAAAGTTCAGCTTCTTTATTGCCCAATAAGCCTTGTGCTCAAGTTCTACCGGTAAATGGCATGCTTTCCCATAAACCAACTTGTAAGGGGAGGTTCCGATGGGAGTTCTGTAGGTGGTCCGGTATGCCCATAGAGCTTCATCAAGCTTTGCAGCCCAATATTTCCTACTTGCACTAACCGTCTTCTCCAGGATCTGCTTTATCTCTCTATTTGAGACTTTAACTTGACCACTAGTCTGAGGATGGTAAGAAGTTGCAACTTTATGCTTGACCCCATATTGCGCTAAGACATTGTCCAAGAGCTTGTTATAGAAATGGGTGCCCCCATCACTTATCATCACTCTCAGAGTGCCTAATCTTGTAAAGATATGCTTTTTCATAAACTTGATCATAACCTTGGCATCATTGGTAGGAAGAGATATGGCCTCCACCCACTTCGAACATAATCAACGGCCACCAAAATGTACTTACACCCACTAGACGAGGGAAACGGACCCATAAAATCAATTTTCCAAACATAAAAAATTTCAATCTCCATAATACCGTGCAATGGCATCTCATGCCTTTTCGTAATTGTTCCTGTTCTCTACCACCTATCACATCTCCTCACGGACTCATGGGCATCTTTAAACACCCTAGGCCAATAGAAACCCGATTGCAATACCTTATTTGTTGATTTGTCACCTGCATGATGACCACCATAAGGCGATGCATAACATTCATTTCAGATTATGGTACACATATTCTCATTAGCTTATCAATACAAGATTTGAACATGAATAGATCATCCCACACATATGACCTCACATCTCGCAAGAACTTCTTTTTAGCATAAGGTTCAAGATCAGGCAGCATATCTCCACTTGCTAGATAGTTCACAAAATCTGCATACCATGGCACCTCCCCAGCAATAACGGCCAACAATTGCTCATCTGGGAATATTTCCTTGACGATATCTCCCTCAGCTACATGATCCCGAGTTTCTAAACTGGACAAGTGATCAGCCACTTGATTCTCCGTTCTTTTACGGTCTCGGATATCCAAGTCAAATTCCTGCAAGAGTAAAACCTAACGGATTAGACTTGGTTTAACATCTTTCTTTTCAAACAAATACCTTATGGCTGCATGGTCTGTGTAGGCGATGATTTTGGTGCCAACCAAATAGGCTCGAAATTTATTGAACGCCCATACTACAACAAACAACTCCTTTTCTGTCACAGTATAATTTATTTGAGCGGGAGTGAGAGTCTTGCTTGCATAGTAAATGGAGTGAAATATTTTGCTCCTCCTATAGACCAATACGGCCCCAATTGCACCATTACTGGCGTCACACATCAGCTCAAATGGCTCATTCCAGTCAGGAGCCACTATGATTGGTGCACTCACTAACTTTTTTTTCACCTCCTCGAATGCTTTCAGACAAGATCGTCAAACTTGAACGACACATCCTTCTCTAACAACCTGCACAAAGGAGAGGAAATTTTTGAGAAATCCTTTATAAATCGACGATAAAAACCCGCATGTTCCAGAAAACTCCTAACTCCTTTTACTGAAATCGGTGGTGGAAACTTTTCAGTTGCTTCCACCTTAGCCCTTTCAACTTCCAGTCCATCTTTGGACACCTTGTGTCCCAACACTATACCTTCACGTACCATAAAATGGCACTTTTTCCAATTTAGTACCAGATTAGTCTCCTCGCACCTGGAAAGTACTTCAGCAAGATTGGTTAAGCATTCATCAAAAGACGGACCAAACACAGAAAAATCATCCCTAAAAACCTCCACAAACCGTTCCACTATATCGGTGAAAATAGCCATCATACACCTCTTAAAAGTCGCATGTGCATTACACAATCCAAATGGAATTCTCTTAAATCATAAGTGCCATAAGGGCATGTAAAAATGGTCTTTTCTTGATCTTGTGGGGCAATAGCAATCTGATTATACCCCGAATAACCGTCAAGGAACTAGTAGTATTCCTTTCCGGCTAACCTGTCAATAATTTGATTAATGAAGGGGAGAGGGAAGTGATCTTTTCGTGTAGCATTATTCAACTTTCTATAGTCTATGCATATTCGCCAACCAGTCATAGTCCTAGTTGGGATTAATTCATTTCGTTCATTTACTACAGCAGTCATACCCCCCTTTTTAGGTACACATTGAACATGACTTACCCACTTGCTATCGGAGATAGGAAATACTATACCTGCGTCGAGCCACTTAATCACTTCTTTTATTACCACCTCTTTCATGATTGGATTGAGGTAGCTTTGATGCTCCACGCTAGGCTTATGTCCCTCCTCCATGAGTATTTTGTGCATGGAGAATGCAGGACTAATACCTTTTATGTCAGACATCGTCCAACCAATGGCATGTTTGTGCTCCCTCAGTACCCTTAAGAGCTTTTCATCCTGCAGTTCAGACAAATGAGAAGAAACTATCACAGGTAAAGTGCTAGAATTTCCCAAATATGCATAATGAATATGAGATGGTAAGGGTTTAAGTTCCAATTTTGGGGCCTCCTCAACTAAGGGTTTAGGAGGCGGGCCGATTGGCCTATCCAGAGGCTAAAATTAGGTTCTTTCTCTTATGTATTCACATGATGCATACAGACTGTGCAACATATCCTCAACCCCTTCTTCAAGTTCCAAGTGATTGAACAACGTCAATGCCTTTTCTATTGCATCTTTTTTAAACGTCCTTGGCTCTACGGCTAGTTCATTTATCTCCACCATCGAAATCATGGCCAGGTCCTCGTAATGACGAGGCAACTGAATGGCTCGATATACATTGAAGACTGATTCTTCATTGTCCACCCTCAGGTTCATCTTACCTTCTCGGACTTTGATAATTTCATCTCCAGTGGCCAAAAGACGTCGTCCCAAGATGATAGGAACCTGTTGAGCCCCGCAATATTACGTCGATATCTCGTCTCGCAATATTAAATTACGACGATGTTGCACCCTGTAGTATTATATGTTGAATTTGTCATAAGATAATTGACATCAGTCCAAGGAAAATATTATTTGAAGATAATAAGCAGTATGCTATTTCAAACAAGTTATGAGTAAATTCGTAAAGGTGGTAGGGGAAGCAAGTCAAAGAAAATAAATTTTTGTACAAGTTGACATATTGGGATAAAATACGGGTCTGAACGATAATACCCGATATTTACAGACAAGTACCATACAAGGTACCATATGACATGATAGTTGGATATTTAAAGTGTATTAAAAATAAGTAGAATTTTAAGTAATTTGAGATAATTTTTAATTACGTGGGTAATTGGTTAATTACCGGGTAACGGGATATTACCTAATTAACAAATAAGTTAGATAAAGATTAATAATTCCCACCCCCAAAACGTAGCAGCCCCCCTTATCAAGAAAATTACTCTTAGTGATTTTATATTAGGTTGCATCTTAATGCCTTAGTTATAAGACACCTCCAACTTTACAACTTTCAAACCAAACCATATTACAATTCTTGCAAATTTCATTTCCAATGTTTCAATACCAAGACAATATTTTAGCATTCTTATAACTCTTTCAAACTCCACTCTCAAGATATTTAAGTCAGATCATAAACGTTAGCCATTCAAATTTCATTCTCAAATAATTATTGGAACTTTAGCAACATGAAATTTTGCGATTCTAACGGAGTACAGTGCAACCTTTTTCAAGAATATCATACGAAAATTTTCCCTACTCCAGGTATGTTAAGGCTAAACCCCTTCTTTCATTTTGGCATGATCTCGTAGTTACACGAGTTTGAGAACGAGGCATAAAGAAAAATTCATATCCTGGAATTTATGTATATTTTTCTAGTTTTGTAAGATACAGTATTCTCCAATCGGGACTCATATTCAATTAAGTATTTCCTTCTTCCAGTGAAGGGAGAAGAGAATCTATATATACCATATTAAAGTATTTTCATTACCATCGAGCTATAATCGATGGGCAAGCCCCTACTGGGAAACCTCTGATCAGATGGTAGGTTATATACTGAGCCTACTGGGGCCGAGCGCCTATGAGCGAGCCGAGTTGGTCGAGATATAGAGCCTAGTACAGCCGAGCGCCTATGAGCGAGCCTACTATGACATAACATATATATATATATACCGAGCATTATATGGTCGGACAACTATTTTACTTACTGTGAGAGAGTTGAGTCAGTATCAGCAGGTAAGCATATCTTCATATTATCTTTGACTTCCAGCTACATGCAGTTATTATATTATCAATTCAGTTTTAACTTTCAGTATATTGCCTAACATACTCGGTACATTATTTCGTACTGATGTCCCTTTTCTGGCGGTGCTGCATTTCATGCATGCAGGTTCAGACATACAGATGGGTAGGCCTCTTCATTAAGTGTTTCCTGAGTTCAGCTTGATCAGTAAGCTCCATGCCTTTCGGAGTTTTCGAGTCTAGAGATTTATGTACATCTTATATATATATATATATATATATATATATATATATATATAT
>MDKJ01234787.1:0-16937 GCA_005239525.1 Nicotiana knightiana
GGGTGAGGAAGGGGAACATTCTGTTGGTGGGGAAAGGGAAGGGACGACTTTTTTATATAGGTATAGCGCCTTATATTAAGACGCTATAGAACTTTTTTATATAGGTATATCGCCTTATATTAAGACGCTATACTATAGCATCTTAATATAAGGCGCTATACCTTCCCGCTCATTTCAGGTTCAAATATAACGCTGTTTTAAAGGGCGCTATACTTAACTGGGCAAACCGCCGTTAAGGTTAAAGGGCGTTATATATAAAAATATCACTAAGTTTTTTTTCCACACATTTTAATTCTTTGAGTCCAAAAGAATTATATTTTATTTCCGGACAAAAAGTGTAGATGCTCAAAAATTGTTATATCCCAGAAAGCAGGTTGCAAGAGAAGTTACAAGTAAACGAAAGAGAGATTTGGTTAGATTAAGATCTGATCAGCCAAGGAAGGAGATGAGGTACTCAGGACCTTAACTATCCAAGTGATACTGAGAAATACTGCTTCTTACGACTTTATTATCTTCGATGTTGTACTACTAGTACTGTCAGAGGCAGTCAAATTCCATGGATCCAATTCAATCTTTTCCAACTAGTTTGTGCATTTCTCGAGATTATGTCTTATGGATTGGTTTGTCTCTTAGTTGATTGATTGATTGATGTCAAACCACCAGCTACTTCACATGAGTCCGGAATCCAATTATTAGGTTTTTGGGCAAGTATGATATTAATAGGTGTAAAAAAATAAAAAAATAAAAACTATATATAATGCGGTAATAAACTGCATTATACCTTAACGGTGTTATAACCGTTAAGGTATAACGCGGTTTATTACCGCGTTATACATGCATAGCGCATATTTTTTCCGTCTATGCTGACAGCATCTGACGGAAAGGTATAACGCATGAAATAACCGCGCTATACATCAAAAATTTCAAGTCATTTCCTTATATAAAAGGGTTAGGATTTTATGAAAATCCATTCAAAAAATATTCTAACTCCCGTTCAAACTTTGGTTCTTGTTAAATTCTCAAGCATTTTTTCATAATGTCTGAAGAGCGAGAGAATAAGAGTTTCATTATATTGGGGGGATGAGGTTGTGATGGAGAATAACTCTGTGAGGTACAGTTTATCTCCACAGTGTCATGTTATACTGCCACTTTCAATGGAGTACGATACATTAGTATCGTTGTTATGCAAAAAAATGAGTGTGAGAAAACGTTCGGTGAAACTTAAAGTAACCGGAAGATATCCATATTCCGTTACTCCGTAAGGGGTTGCTTTTTACTCGGAGTTTAACATCGACGATGATGAAACTTTGAGGGATTTTCTGAGGACTCCGGATGAATACCGGGAATTTCTTGTAATCAAAATGTTGGATATGTACGTCAAGGTCGAAGATGTTCCCAACAATGAGGTTGCGCATAGTAGGGATAACCCCCAGTCAACGGGTGGTTATTCTGGAGCAATTTTTTTCCGGACAGGTTCCGGATAAAAGAGTTTGCCTTGATTTAAACTTATCACCGCCGGCGAATGAGCAGCGAGGAAATAATTTCTCTCCTGCTTTACATAATTCACAAAACGAGTGGTAAACTTCAATTTTCCTTTGTGTTAAGATGCATATTAGTGTTGTATTGAATTTGTATTAACGCTCATATATTCCACAGGGGGTATCGAACGGATATGAATTTTACAAGTTATGAACCCACGCATAGGTGGAATATGCCTAGTTTTGGTATGTTGGATCATGGTGGTCCATCCGGGAGTCATCACCAACATGAAAATGTTCATTATGGAATTTCATCACATTACGACTTGTAAGTGAAGTGATACAGTTATATGGAAAGTATTTATTAATATCAGTAGCTTATTATTTTGTTGGTTGTGCAGTGAAAATGAGCAAGTTGAACCACCTGTCCTCACTCAATTTCCTGAAGACGTATTAAATCGGGATCTGGCAGATTCACAGAGTGAGGAAGAGAACAGTGATTACGACAACAATGTCGAGGAATCCGGAGACGAGACACCCTTCCCTCGTAAGGATGGTGATGAGGAGAATGAGAATGAAGGACCTGATTTGACGAGGGAGTATGCTCCACCCCCCCCCCTCCTAGACGAAGAGTGTACGAGTCCCAAGTGTCGTTTCATTCAAGGGAGATTCCTTACGTTGATAACTTGTCAAGCATGCCGGATGTGGAAGCTCTCACAAGGGATTTTGATGAAATTCGGACACCAATGGTGCTGGAAAAGGGCATGCTTTTTCCTGATAAAGTGCGCGTAAGCAGGGCTTGTAAAATGCACAACGTAAAAGAGTGTCGTGAGATGCAGGTATGGGAGTCAAGTCCGGATGTATACAAGGTTGTTTGTCGCAGGTGGTTTTGGCCATGTCACTGGATGTTGCGTGCGAGCAATAAGAAGACAGGTCTGTGAAAAGTGGGTAAACACATTCCCACCCACACATGTGAAATGGACACATTCAACGGGAATCACTTCAACTTGGATATTGACTTGATTTCTCTTGTTCTTCTTCCATACCTTGAAGCGTCCATAAGGTATAAAATCAAAGAGTGCATTACATAATTCCACCAGGAATATGTCCATACCATTACCAAAAGAAAGGCATATCTCGGACGCAAACGAGCGTTTGAAATTGTCTATGGTAACTGGGATAAGTCATTTGCAGCGTTACCCAAGTACATGGCCGCATTGCAGCACTTTAACCCCGGGACGGTTGTTGAATGGAAGATTGAGCGGAGTCCGGGAAAATCAGAATATATATTCAATTACGTGTTCTAGGCGTTTAAACCAGCAATTGATGGTTTTTCGCATTGCCGGCCCGTAATATCCATAGACGGCACTCATGTCTATGGAAAGTACGATATCAAGTTGTATATAGTCGTTGCAGTAGATGCTAATGAACATATATTTCCTCTAGCTTTTGTTGTTTGTGCTAATGAAAGCCAGGAGACATGGACGCTATTTTTGAATCATTTAAAAGAGCACGTTGTCAAACAGCGTTCCGTTATTTGTCTAATATCTTATCGGCACGGTGGTATCTTAAGTTCTGTGGAGAACTTGCCTCCATGGCAAAAACCTTATGCCTACCACTGTTACTGTGTGAGGCACTTTAAGGCCAATTTCCAGAAGGCATATCCCAATAAGGATCTACATGATTTGATGTGGATGGCAGCAACAGACCACCAAAAGCATAAATTCCAGAGGCACATGAAATCTATCAGGCAAGAAGACGATGCAGCCTATCGTTGGTTATTGAGACATCACCCTGAAAAGTGGACTTTGTATGCGGATGGTGTCAGACGATGGGGAATTCTGACTACAAACGTGTCAGAGTCTTTCAACGGGTTATTGAAGTCGACAAGAGGAATTCCTGTCACTACCATGGTGTGGATGTCGTTCAAGCAGATGACGAAGAGGTTTATTGAAAGGTATGCAGCTGCAACGTCATTAATGGAAAAGGGTGTTGAATTTATTCCAGTGCCGATGAAGATATTTTAGAAATACAGGCGTCGAGCACATTGTATTCATTTTTGCAGTATGATAACGAAAGAAATATTTTTGAAGTTCGCACCGCTATCCATCAAAATCGTGGGAATAATGTACATATTGTAAATGAATCTACAAGGTTATGATCTTATGGGAAATGGTCCATCTACCACATGCCTTGCTCACATGCCATCAAGTGCTTTAAACGTGTTGGTTTAGGTATAACCAACTACGTTGATCAACAATATAGTGTTGCCAAGTACCTAAACACCTATAGTGGGCAGATGCAGCCAGTGGGTGCTGAGCATTATTGGCCGTCAGAAATATTTAAAATGGTGTGTAACAAGTCCTATTTGCGTCGAATACAGGTGCATAAGAGAACGTGCATACGGAACCAAATAGATGTTAGTGATACCATTTATGCGCGTAAATGTGGTATATTCTCGCAAACAAGACACGGCCGTCGAAAATGTCCTTCGGTTGGTTTGGGTGGCAATAGTAATCAAGATCGTGGTGGGTGTTCTTCTAGTGTGCCCAACTATCAATGAGTTTATGTTGTACTAATTAGTTTTTTTTTATGTTGCAAGATTTATAAAATTAAATTATTTTTTTTAATTATGAGTTGAACTCTTCCATTTTAGTTTTTAAATGATAATTAAAAAAAATTATAGTAAAAAAATTTATAGTAAAAAAAAATTATAGTAAAAATTTGTTTATGGGTTGTCTTGTCGAACTAAAAAAGTTGCCCAACTGACAAAAAGTTATTTTGTATCCAACAGAATCTTTAACATGCAAAGCATAGGGCGGTTATATATTATGTTATGTGTATATATAGCGCGGTTAAATACTATGTTATGTGTATATATAGCGCGGTTAAATAATACGTTATGTGTATTGTCTTGTCAAACTGAAAAAGCTGCCCAACTGACAAAAAGTTGTTTCGTACCCGTCAGAATCTTTAACACACAAGCATAGCGCGGTTATATACTACGTTATGTGCATATATAGCACCGTTAAATACTACATTATGTGTGTTGCCTTGCCTATAAATAATGGGCTCATTCTGACGGGTACGAAACAACTTTTTCTGCGCTCAACAATAACTAATAGCAAATCTTTCAAGAAAAGAAAGGTTTTTTTAACGCTGTCACAAATGGCTGAACGTCTTTATGTACAAAGGTGCGAGTGCGGAAAAAAAATGCATGATGAATAGTTGTTGGGATAATGGTGAAGTTGGACGTCGCTACTACATTGTATGAACAAGTTTTATAAGGTTCCTGACGAACCTATTTACAATTTTGAGGTATGGGTTGATGAACCCTGTTATCAGGAATGATTATGTTTGTCAATTTCAATATTTTTATAATTTTTTGTGTTTGTTTTATAAATTAAATTATTAATTCTTAATTATTCAATTGGACAGAATACATATATCTATGGGTTCCAGGCTCGATATTTGAGGCCCAGTAGCACCAAACTATCATTAATAATTATTTGTGTCAATTTCAATATTTTTATAATTTTGTGCGTTTATTTTATAAATTAAATTATTAATTCTTAATTATTTAATTGAACAGAATATATTTGAGGCCCAGTATCACCAACCTATCATATTATCTTTCATCTACCAGTATAAGAGATACTTAAACTACAGGGATTCTACGCTAAAATACTCTACATTTTACTATGCTAAAAGGCTTTACATTTTACTACGCTAAAAGGATCTATATTTTACTATGCTAATAAATAATATAAACTAAATATAAACAACAAATACATTATAATCACATAACATTCACGAAAATACATATAAAACAGTAAAGATATTAATTAACATTTTTATTAACAAAAAAATAATTTCTTAATTTTTACATATTTTTTTTAGAACACTAATATCTTAGTCTGGATAAATATAACATACTAGTTTCGAAAACAAAACACAAAACGACATGAAAATACATTCAAGTCAACTAATATGCATTATTATATGAGTTTCGACATAAACTAAATAGGAATACCTCGATTTATGATTTTCGGAAAGTGGAGAAGCTGAAATTTAAGTCCAAAACGAAAAAACCACAACAATATAATGTTTTTCTAGGGTGTGGGACCTACGTACTTGTCTTTTTACGTGACAGGTGGGACCCACTATAATGTTTTTGGAGGAAAAAAATGGGGGGGACCGATGTTGGTGGGGGAATTTTTAAAAGGGGTTTTTGTCGATTGGTGAAGAAGGGGACGATATATTTTGATGTATAGCGCGGTTATTTCATGCGCTATATAGGTATAGCGCGGTTATTTCATGCGCTATACCTTTCCGTCAGATGCTGTCAGCATAGCGCGGAAAAAACATGCACTATGCATGTATAACTCGGTAATAAACACCGCTATACCTTAGCGGCTATAACACCGTTAAGGTATAGCGCGGTTTATTACCGCGTTATACATAGTTTGGTCCCTCTTTTTTTTTACACCTATTAACGTCACACTTGTCCAAAAACCCAATAATTGGGTTCCGGATACTACTTCACATGAATGCCCTAATTCCAACTAGTTTCTTCTTTTCTTTTCTGTTTCATACTTTACTCCTTTTTTTATTCAATTTATGATTTTGTCGTCACATTATACTTCTAAACTAGTAAAGGCAAAATACTATAATCAGTGTTTGACCAAAAAATATTAGCTTTATTCCGCTCCGTTTATTCCACTCCATTTGAATTCCTTTTATTTCACTACTTAATAATTTATTATTTATAATAAATTCAAAATTCTCCAGAAGCAAGAATTATATGATCAGTGTTTGACCAAAAAATGATAGATCTTTGGTTAAAAGGTTAATCCTAGTTAAAGATAATAACTTATGATCTATAATAAGCAAAGTGGGTGATGTAAAATAATGTTGGGACGGAGTTAATGCTCTATGTATTAAATGTTTCGAGTGCAATAATGGGCTAGAAGTATCAAATGTTAAATGACAATAAATGGCACTAAATGTAAATAAAGAGGAAGATTCATCCAATATTGAATGAGGTAAGATGATTCCTCTTTCTAACAATGATGAATGAAAAGTATCTATGAGGATATTGAAAACTTTCTCGGATCTGGTGGAAATGACAAGCAATAATCCAAAAAGACGAATCTCCTTAGAAAGGTGTTCTTTGTATTTATCTAGAGAGTTTTCTTTTCAAGAGAATTCTTATTACCCAGAATATTACATGCGTTTTGCCTTATCTATAATACTATTTATATGGGACATTCCCCCAAAGAACCTTAAAAGTACAAGTACAGAAAATATTCAATGGAATATTCCCTCTAAAGATCCTAGTACAAAAGTCGTTACTGTCGCTCGTACTCGACCTCGGCCGTGGTTGACTGCTCGGTGATAAGTTCCGTTAATCATTGGTCGACATCGGCCAAATTACCTATGATAATCATCTCTTCGTGCTGAATTCCCTCAGTCGGATATTGATCCATACAATTAGTCCCTCCGCTTATCGAGGTTTTCTTTTGGTCTACCTCGGTGAGCGAACTTCGCTAGTGGCAGTCGAGAAATTCAGGTGAGCAAGTCGAGTAGTAATGTTCACGGTCGAGGTGATAACGTGGCGCTTTGCGAGCCACAATTTATTGTGACGTTGGTTCAGGCTGATGTCACGACATCATGTGCCATTATTAAGCATTTTCTTTATGTGTTGCATTGCTTTCCGCGCCCCTAACATTTTGATATTTGTGCATCGACGGTTGTTTCTCTCGATTAGGGTGTCTGGGTTCTTTATAAATAGGGGTTGGAAACCCTTCACATGATCCTTTGTGTTTTCTGGCGTTTGAACCTTCATATCTTCATATCTTCTTCTTCTTCACATATTCTTGCTCCCATTGCTTTCACTTTCGCACCCTTGTTATCTTTAGCGATTTCTGCTACTACTACCTCCCTCGTGTTTGTACTTTCTGCACTTATAAGCAATTAAAAATGGTTAATGCATCTTCTAGATCTGGAGGGGCTTCTGACCCAATCCCACTGGCAGTGAGAATGCCTCATCATGACGATAGGGTTGCCATTGTTGCTGAGGACAAAAGCTTCCCCACTGTATAGGAAATAATTCCTCGTAATGACAAATCCAGACC
Organism: Nicotiana knightiana; assembly: GCA_005239525.1. NCBI lineage: Eukaryota > Viridiplantae > Streptophyta > Magnoliopsida > Solanales > Solanaceae > Nicotiana > Nicotiana knightiana. Next base: position 7,616 of record MDKJ01234787.1, read on the forward strand.
GGACTTCTCAAAAGTGCTCAGAGACGAACCCGAACCTGTGGAATCTGAAAGGGACACGGCCGCCCTCGCTGAGTTTAGGGCCAAGTTCAACATCCCGTCTCACATCGACCTGGTCCCGGCCGGCCACGCCGTGGTACGGATTCATCGCCCTGGATATTGCGCGTTCTACTCATATCCGTTCTACATGGGCTATTCTCTTTCTCTGTCCTCCGTTGGCAGAGGAATTTTGTGGCTACTATGGCGTCTGCCTGGACCAACTCTCCCCTTACATTTACAAGCTCTTCCTAATGTTGAAGAAGTATGCGGAACTGGCCAACCGCGTAATTTCTATTCGCCATCTACTGCACCTCTTCGCGCCAAGTTTCCATAGGGGTACAATGTTACACCTTCGCCACCGTAGAAGCAAGGCATTGGTGGTGAATATGGACGATAAGTCCAAGCGTCAATTTTTAAATTTTTCTATATCAAGACCGAGGACGTGGTGGCAAACCCTAATGGCTTTACTGAAGCATGGAACTTTTCCCATAAGTACTTCTGTTGATTGTTTACTTTGTTTTATTTCGGTGGTAGCTTAGTCGTTCCACTTTTTCTTTGTGCAGTCGAGAAAGATCCCCCTTCTTTGGTTGCAGATATTCATGACTGGGTAAGCCAGGTCTTGCCCCATACGGTGGGGATCTGTGAGTGGTCAGCATTCCACAAGAAGTTTGGGCGCAAGCCCTCCGTGACCGGTGAGTCATTTAATTGAATTTCTGTTGTTTCAGTCTTAATGTTGCCTTCTTTTCCTCTTTTTTTTTAGTAGGGTTGACTTAACTTCCCTTTTTATTGTTAGGTCGGAGAGCTCCGAGGAGGGCAAAGGCTCCTACCCCCGACTTCCATCAACCGAGTGCTACGACGTGGTCTTCACTTGCTGCAACTGCGGGCAAGTCTCTTCAGATGACTACTTCTTCCCGGACCCCGGCATTGTGCAGACCTAGTCGATTATTGGTGGCCCCACAACAGAGATTCCGGATTCTCCCGTGTTACATATGGTGGATAGTGGTCACCGAGCAAGGAAGACTTGGTTCTGCTTAAAGAGAGGAGGGTGGAAGTCAGTGGCGAGACAATTAGAGCCGAGGAATCCACAAAGGGTGACTCTGAGACGGTCGTGGCTGCATCGGAGAGTGAGATGGACTTACCAACGGTGGCTCCGCCACCTACGAAGGTTGTGGGGGACATTCCTTTTCCCAAAGTCGCGGTTGAAGTGGGAGTGCTGCCTGAGGCTACGGAGGCCGTGCCGAGGAATGACCCATCATCCTCAGGACAGGTTGGTGTTCCTTCGTCAGCAAAGGAGAGAGGGAAGAGTGTTGTCGAGGACGACTACGAGATCGATTCTGACATCGACCCTGAAGAGGTGCGGATTTTTACCGAAGGGTTTACTCGGGTGGAGGTAAGGTTAGAGGGATCCATTCGCACCATCATCGTCCCCTGGACCGCGACTTGCTGGTGTATACGGAGAACGTGGTTCCCTCTTTGGTTCCTCTCTACTCTAACACAGAGGGCAGGACCTTACAGACGTTCGATGTTACCACCCTATCATCGGGTATAGTCGGCCTCGCCTTGAGGGTAAGTCTCCGATCTCTCTAGTCTTTGTGCATTACATTTTTTTCTTCTCTCTCTTTCTTTTTAAACTGACTTCTTTCTTCTTCTACTTTCTCTTTTTCCTCTAGACCATCATATTGGAGATTGAGAGTGCATGCCGAGATGAGAAGCGGAAAGTTATTTTCAAGAAAATGGAGAAGAAGTATCGTGAGTATCGCATCAAGCACCGTGAGATCTACAAGCGGTTCAGTGTGGACGGAAACTTCCAGGATATTAGGGATGAGCTGAAGCAGAAAGACTATGAGCTTATGAGAGTCATCAGTAAATGCAGCAAGCTCGAGAGGGAACTTAGAGATAAAGAGGACGAGCTCGAAGTGAGCAAGGGGGCGAGGCTGAGTTTGCAGACCTTCAAACCCAAGTGGCATATCTACGTGCCGAGCTTGAGCAGATTTCGATTAGAGCCAACAATTTGAGTGATGAGTTGATCGAGAAGGCGTCAGAATTGGAGAAGGCCGAGGATACTAGGGTGGCGGCTTTGGCGAAGGTGGCGAAGTTAGAAGATGCAATTTGTGTCCTCCGTTTGAGTAGTCGAATGATACGGAGACGGACATGCTTAGGGAAGCACGGCTTGGTGAGCGAATTGGGGGCTTGAGAAAGATGTTTCAAGCCTTAGTGATCAAATTTCCGTTCTCGAGGCAGAAAAGGTGCAGTTGTTGGCCTAGTCTTCCTCCTCTCACACTTCGAGAAGTGGATCCACGTCGAGGCCCCGCTAGACATATTCAGGGATTTGATGACGGTGAGTTGGTTTCTGAGGCCGAGTTTGAGGATGCTCTTGCCAAGGCGTGCAACTCGGGTCGCCTATGGTTATGATCCTGCTACACCGGGGATTAGTGATGGCGAAGAGGACGTGGACGGAATCGAACAAGGTTCCTGGTATAAGGATGCATAATTTGATGGTGAGGGTGATGATAGAGACGGTGCTGCTGAATAGTTATGCCTTTGTAATTTTTGTGTTCTTCTTGCGGGTGTCTATTCAGCCCTTGTAAAAATATACTTTTGAATGTGGATGGCTATTTTTGTTGTTGGTTTTTGAATCTTCTATGTTTGATCTTGTATGTTTTTCTCGTTTGGCTGACATAACTAGAAGAACTTTGAATTTAGTCGTGTCCGTGTTGGTAGACGTTAACTCGAACTGGGTCAAGTGTGCCTTAATTTGAGCTTGATCGAATATGATTTTAATTAATTCGAACAAAGTCGGGTGTCACCTTAATTAATTCGAGCAAGGTCAAATGTTACTTAAATTGATTCGAACGATGTCGAATGTGAGTTAATTCGAGCGAGGTCAAATGTTACTCTTAGTTCGAGCGAGGTCGAATTTGAGTTATTTCAAGCGAGGTCGAATGTTACTTAAACTGATTCGAACGATGTTGAATGTTACTCTTAGTTAGTTCGAATGAGGTCAAACGATATTTTGATTGATTCAAACAAGGTCGAATGTGAGTTAATTCGAGCGAGATCGAACGTTACTCTTAGTTAGTTCGACCGAGGTCGAATCTTATTTTGATTGAATGTGGGTTTTGCTTAATTGATGCAGCGTTGTTTTGGTGAAAACATGGGAAAACTTCATGTACTTGCATGCTTTGCTTACATATATATTGGAGAAATTTACATGTTTTCCGGGTTGGTATTCCAGTCCCAGTCTATCTAGTCCCTTCATTGGTCGACTTGGAGAAGTATTGAGAGGTCGGTAACGAACTGATCGACGTGTGTCCTCACCTGCTCGTGCTTTAACTCGAAATGTCCTCCTCTTCGCCTCGTTAAAAACCTTCCCGAGAAAACCCAATTGGGATAAAACTCAGGTGAGGGAAAAAGAGCATGACTCGGAGGACATTTTTTCTTAGAAGTGAAAGTACTTGAGGTGGGCGATGTTCCAAATGTTTGGTAGTGGTTTTCCTTCAATCATTTCCAATTGAAATGACCCCTTGTTTGTTGTTGCTATGATTTTGTACGGGCCGTCCTAATTCTTTCCCAGTTTCCCTTCCCAAGGGTCCTTTCTTGCCTGTGTTTTGGCTTGAATACGTAGTCCCGACTTTGAGTGGTCTGACCTTGGATTTTTTGTTGTAGTAGGGTTCTGCCTGTTGTTTTTGGGAGATCATTCTTATATAAGCCATATCTCTCCATTCTTCGGCTTCATCGAGGTCTTGCCTTCTGCTTTCGTCGTTTCTCGACCCGCTCTCATGGGAGTATCTCAGACTTGGTTCTCCGACCTCGATTGGGATTACTGCATCAATTCCATAGACTAATGAGTTAGGTGTCTCTCCTGTGCTTGTTTTCGGCGTTGTGTGATATGCCCACAACACTTCCGGCAGTAGTTCCGGCCATATTCCCTTGGCGTTCTCGAGCTTTTTCTTCATGATATTCGGTATTGATTTGTTAGAGGATTCTGCTTGTCCATTGCTCGCGGGATGGTATGCCGTGAAGAGTATTCTTTTGATGTTCCATTTCTCGAAGAACTCGGCGATCTTGTCCTAGTGAACTGAGGCTCGTTGTCACAAATGATCTCTTTGGAGAGGCCGAAGAGGCACACAATATTCTTCCATATGAAGGTGATCACTTCTTGTTCGCGTATATGGGCGAATTCACCTGCTTCCAACCACTTGGAAAAAATAGTTAGTTAAAACTAAAAGAAATCGTACATTACCTCGCCCCGCTGTGAGGGGGCAGATGATGTCCATCCCCCATTTGATGAAAGGCCAAGTTGAGGTGACCGTGTGGAGGTGCTCGCCCACTTGGTGGATCATAGGTGCATATTTTTGGCATTGCTCACAATTTCTCACGATGTCGGCGACCTCTTTTTTCATGGTGGGCCAGTAGTAGCCTACTCGTATAAGACATCTGACCAGAGCTCAATTGCTGGAATGAGCTCCGCAGTGGCTTTCGTGGACTTCTTCTCGAACGTGTCGCGTCTGGTATGGGCCCAAGCATTTGTCTAGGGGGATGCCATATATTCTTTTGTACAGGTTGTTGTTTATGACGTTGTACATGGCCGCCTGCATTCAGAGCTTTTTGGCTTCTTTTTTATCATTTGGGAGCGCGTCGTCCTGCAACTATGTAACAATACAATTACGCCAGTCCCCAAATTAGGTTTGCAGTTCTTACCTCGATTTGATCGATCGATGAGTGGAGGAGAGTGACCACATTTCCTTATGCGGTTATTCTTTTCGTGGTCGAGCTGGCATTCATCAAATTTGGGCAGCAGCTTGCAGATCTCGGCCTGATATTTTTGTAGTCTTTGCTCTTTGATTTGAATATTCCCTGTGATTTGGTTGACGACGAGTTGAGAAATGTAGCATAGGACGACTCACTTTGCTCTGTACTTGAGTGCTAGCCTAATCCTGCAATCACGGCCTCATACTCGACCTCATTGTTAGTTATGTCCGGGCATCTTATGGAGTGGCGAATTACTTCGCATGTCGGGACCTCGAGCACGAGTCCTAGTCCAAATCTTGATGCATTAGAGCCACCATCGGTGTATAAAACCCATAGGTCCTGTATTCGGGGGAGGTGTTGGCGGCTTCTTGTAAGGCCCCGTATATCTTCCCTAAAAATTGGGGTTTCATGGTTCGGACTTTTTGGATTGAACAGTGTGCTGGGGAGTTGAAGAAATAAATTTTGTAGAGATGGGCATTTCTGCTGCCCATTATGCGGCCGCATAATCACTCTGCAGGTCGCAGAGTAAAGCAGCTACTTGGGCCATTTTTTATGTCAATTTCGCGGCTAGTTATGCGACCGCATACCTATTGTCGCACTTTGATCGCATAATCATCCTTAGGGTTTTGCGAAGGGAGGTTGTACGACGCATTATGCAACCGCAAAATAGGTCTGCAGGCCGCATTATGGCCGCAGAGTGAAGCAGGACAGCCCAGTTCCGAAGGCCATTTTCTGTGACCATTTTGGGGATCACAGAACCATTATGCGACCGCAGATCCTGTCCCGGGGCTCATTTTTAGGGGCTTTAAACCCCGACCCTATTTCGTTAAAACATATGCCATAGTCCATTTTGAGCATATTTATGATACTTTTAGAGTGAGTAAGAGTTCTTAGAGAGGTGGAGTAACCTTCAACCTAATATCCAACAATTCTTGCTCAATCCTTGAAGATTATCAAGAAAAGTCCTCATCCTAAAGGTAAGAATCTATGCCCTAACTCTTAATTTCAAAAATCTACTAAAAAGGGGATAATTAGAAAGACTGGGTGTGGGGTTTTTTTATCTTGCATGCATGTGTTATCAAAGAATGTAGGAAGGTTGTGAGCTAAAGATGTGTCACGCCCCAAACTAGGGGAGGCACGACTGGCACTCGATACTGTATTCGATCGAGTTAGCCACTAAACATACTAGCTAACTAAACTGGGGGCCCAACAGATCGGGCAGCACAACATCTGAAATACTAAGCCTGGACCGTTAAGGTCATGACCTGAATAACTATAAGACATATAAACAAAGGTAGACAAGCCAAAATAATAAAGTACTAGCTGGCCGATGAGGCCGCGACCGAAGACATACATGCCTACACACATATATATACATGCCAAGCCTATGGGCTGGAGACTGAAATCTGCAAAAAGAAACCCAGAATACTGTGTCCACAATAGCCTCTAAGAGTGTCATAAGTACTGTCGGGACAAGGCCCCAACTAAACCCAAACTGTACAACAAAATTAACCATCCTACGAAAGCTCCAGGAAGAGGTGGAGCTTACCAACTCACAGCTGAACCCCGAAATCCTAGCGGAGGGGTCAATCAGAGTCCTTACCTGGACCTGCACGCACAAAACAAAAATGCAGTGTCCCTAGCAACGGGACATCAGTACGAATAAAAATGTACCGGTATGTAAGGTGGAAAGTAGAATCATACATAGCTGATGTAAAAAGGGTAATAGAGATACCACCTGACACTGAAACTCTGATAGCCTCCATGGCCGACATCCGACCTCATAGTAATCAAATATGCATGGTATGCTCGTGTAATCGTATGTCATGAATACATATATATTGATGCAAATGCATGACATACCCAACCAAATGCTAGCAATGGCGGTCTCTCCCGGTAGCTAACCGGTATCATATTGCCAACCTGTGGCCATCTGTACAATATATATAGTCTTTCGGGCAAATAGGCCCCTTACCTCCGATTATAGCTCGAAGTCCATGCATAATATGCCATGTATGATATGAACTTTGAATGCACATAATAGGCCATAACAAGAACTTAGCCAATCTTGGCTCATTGGTACTCTTGTTCTCATAATCTCATAATCACCTTCGTATCGCATACAAATGTCTCGGTGAACCTCATATGTTTTTTGAATAAGCTTGAAAACTGAACTCGACTTTTAGAAAGATAACTTAACTCTGAAGATGTTCATAAAAAGTTTAAGGTGGTTCACTTAGTCCTTATACCTGATTTCTTGATAATTAGTAAAAGAAAGTATTTCAAAAATCAAGTGTTTTAGTAGTTTAAACATAAAAATTATATTTAAGATTTTTGAAAATCGACGTATCACTTTAGAGATTTTTAAAATATACTTTAACAAGGAAGAAGGATTGATTCCAAATACCAAATGCCTTTATTTTTAATTCACACAACCCAAAGACGAATAAAAATTCATATATATGGACATATAGTTAAGAAAGCCGACAAAATGACATATATAGATGTCGAATACCCTATTTAACCAAACGAGTGGAATATCAACCTAATAGCATCATGAAAATACTTCAGCTATGATCCCAATGCCTTTCACAGAAGGTTTTTCTAGCAATAGAATAGTAAAATATCACATTTGGCGTCTTAGGAATTTCTCAGAATTCGTGCTAAAAGGAAGGATGGAGTTAGCCTTAACATACCTCTCCAACGAACGTCTGAATGCCTATAGTTCCTTCACGAAAGTTGTTCCTTACGTCCTAAGCTTCGCAAATACTATATATATGCAGCTTATACGCACATATAAACAGTTCATAATTGAGTTTAAATCGGCAGATTTTCCATAACTTGACGAAACGTCCGTAGAACTTTGTAAAAACGATCATAAAAGAGTCCCAAGATGATTACCTTGGCAAACCAAGTATAAATCCTGAAGAACCAGCAAGAACAACAAATTCCTATTTTCCAAAAATAGCTCCTAACACAGCTAATAGAAGGGGGGAAACGATTGCAAAGCGTAAAGATTGCGTTTCTAGGCACGGGGGCAAACTTTAATGATAGAAATCGTTAAAAACGCACCTTAATCACTCAAGAACACCATAGGACCTTCTCTTCAGCTTGCTCACTATTTTGGGACTAAAATGAAATGTTTTGGGGTCTTAAAAGTCGAATTTGCCGACTTATACCACTTGTTTGACCCGACCCGGTTCGCGACCCGATTTCAGCCTGGATAGTCCGCGGTAAAACAGTCATAACTATTTACTCCGATATCGGTTTGATGTGAAGTTTTTTTGGTTGCGAACTAGACTCGTAGACCTTCGATTCGGTAGGTTATGGGTCCCTTAAATATTTATATATTGGGAGAAATAATCTGATACATTTGACCCAAGGTTTAAAAAATTTATTAGAGAAATTTACGATAACTTTTGCCGACCTTTATTTCGCAACTTGCTTGACTCCAAAACGTAACATGTGACCAGTGTGATATTATAATACCTCCTAAAACATTATTCTTAGTATATTAGACACTCTTAGTCTTATCCCACAGGTGCAAGTTAACTTAAACCTTCCGAACGCGCGGGGTGGTACCCGAGCCATTTCTTTAACCACAAACCTTTGTTTAAGGGATTACTTTGACCTAAAGATTTAGTTTAGTTCCTTGATATTACTACATATTTTCAGTCTTATTCTCCCAGTGTGCTATACCCAATCATATATACCTAATATAACCACGCCACATTACGTATATTACGTAAAAGAAGAGAAACAAACACATGGGGTCTCACAGTCTCCCCTCCTTAAGAACATTCGTCCGCGAATGGGTCAAGTCAATTCCTTGGTTTCATTTCTTTTCCGCTAATACGTTATTTGTGAGGCTATATTTTTTACATTTGCAAAGCATAAATGAAATTATGAAGATTCCAACTACTAGGCTTCGTATAGCTATCTCGCAATAAGAAATTTAAATTTCACTTTCAAGTCATTTAAAATCCAATTAAGTTGTTGTAAAGAAATAATTGCCAATTATTTAAATGCGACTCACCTTAAGTCGTAAATAGGTGGGGGTACTTCTTCCTCATTTCCTCCTCAACTTCCCAAGTCATTTCCTCGATGTTGTTATTTCGCCATAACACTTTCACGGAAGCCACTTCTTTAGTTCGAAGCTTTCTTACCTGCCGATCTAAAATAGCTACTGGTATCTCTTCATAAGATAAGTCTTCAACAATGTGAATATCCTCAATGGGCGTAATACGTGAAGGATCTCCAATGCACTTCCACAACATAGATACATGAAACACGGGATGGAATACTTCCAATTCTGAAGACAAATCAAGCTCGTACGCCACCCTACCAATCCTCCGAATAATCTTATACGGTCCAACATACCTGGGGCTGAGCTTCCCTTTCTTTCCAAATTGCATGACGCCTTTCATAGGCGATACTTTCAGGAAAACCCAATCTTCTACATCAAACTCTAAGTCTTGTCGTCGAACATCTGCATAAGACTTCTGCCGACTTTGTGTTGTACGCAGCCGGTCTC
>ML375738.1:291-69201 GCA_005239525.1 Nicotiana knightiana
GGGCCAGGCGTTACAGCCCTAAGGCCTGGGTAACGCCTGGTCCCCCCAGGCGTTATGGGTCTAACGCCTGGGTAACGCCAGGCTGCCCCAGGCTGTTTGGCTTGGCGCCTGGCGATCCCCCGGGTGTCCCCTCTCGCGTATTCTTCGACGTATTTGCATCCGTTTAGCCCCGTTTCCATTTCCAATTCACCTACACATAAAATAAACCATATTAAGCACATACGACGTGTATTTTATCATTAAAGCACATAAAATGCGAGGTATATAATGCTTAAAATCACGAATTCTAGCCACACATCAATGACCAATCCGAAAACTGGCTAGCCCGTACTATTTTTACAAATTTTTCCCTTCTCCCTATGCTAACATTTGATCAGAAGAGCAGTATGATCAGGATTAAAGAAATCAATATAATTAGTATCTCAAAAAACGTGTCCTTAAATAACCTAGATAAGTGAACCTAATAATTAAAGTAGGAAAGTGTATTATGTTTAACTGCAAATGCTATACGTAGAGTAAATCAAGCACAAATAAATAGCACAATACAAGTCTCAAAAAAATAAACAGAAATACGTATTCCATTGATAGCAAGGGAGCAATGGATTAATATTACTAGCATAAGGTGGGAGTGGGATCCCCTAATTTGATGCATTACTCAAGAACCAAAAGTTCCATAATATTTGAAGTAACCTAAAAACTAAGCAAAGTGATATGACATGGTAAAGGATTGACATAACACAATCATCTAATATGCCGAGAATAAATCGCATTCTTCACCCTTAATTAAAAGTCTCGAATTCGAACTTTGTTAATGAAAAACTTTTTAATAGAGATCTTAGCCCTAAATATATTTTTATGCGGTGTAAATTTGGATTAATTAGGCTAGTGGATTTCAGATAGCATATGATTATTATTTTTTTAAACAAAAAAAACAAGCTAGCTAAATGAATAGTCTTTAACTAGATAGGTTCTAGCTATGATGCAGTCCTCAAAAATGTTTATCAACTGCACTTTTCATAAAAAAAATTATTGTTGCACCAAAATTAATTAGGAGTATAATCAATAAGTTCAAAATTGTCTCCGACTGACTTCAAATGTTTTAACAAATTTCTCCGGAAATTAGAGGATGGTAACTTTCAAAAGTGGTATGAAATTAAAAATGGATCTTTATACAAATAGTTGGCTACACTCACTGTTTATATTTTCAAGCTGGTATACATAAATTAAATATATATTATACATAATTATATGCATATTATATATAAATTAAATATATATTATATATCTATCTGTTGTTTTTAATTTAAGCACTTGGTTAGACTACTATTTAGGTTAATTCTTCAATAGAAAAATGGGCAAAATATGAAATTGGTTGGTCGACCGAAATTAATTGCATTCACAAGCCAAAAAGTATATAAAATAAGTGTGTTATATGTATATAATACACATACGTACAATAATATATATTTTATCAACTATTATTTTTGGAACCAGCTAAAAATATATATTTCTCCTAAAAACCATTAGAAAATATATACCGATAAGAATATAAAAAACAAGAAGAATTAACCCAAATAGCCGTCCACCTAATTTCTTAAATTAAAATAGCCAGCAGATGTATAAGATATGTATAACTCATGTATACTATGTGTATAAAAATATATAATCAATATATAATCTATGTATACCGGCTAGAAAAAGTAAACAGTAAATATGATCGGCTATTTATGTAACAATCCCTGTAAACAAGTGAGATGATGTGGGCTAGTCTTGAAAGTAACCCAATCATATATCAGTAGCATTCACATTCGTTCTTCAGACCCAAGTTGAAAATTGGGCTCAGAACCTCACTAGCCCAGTACTAGATTAATCAAGGCCGAAGGGCTAGAGATGTACAATAAAAAACCGATTAATCACATCAAACAGACAATTCGGGAAAAAAATGAACTATGATTTGATTTGACTTGATTTGGTTAGGGGCTGGCGAAAAATATCCGATCATAATTAATTTAGTTTGGTTTTAATTAGAAAAAATTCAAATCGAAATCAAACTGACATGACATTATATGTATACAATAATAAATATTTTATGTATAAAAACATTTATTGTTATATCATTTATAAATATTTCTCAAAAAATTTCATAATTTTCTCTTTTAACGTATTATTTCAAGTCTGGGTTAATAATTTTTGAATAGTCCAATATGTTATATAGCTCATAAATATTAGTAACTCAAATATCGCCCAAAGCAAAATCAAATCAATACTAATGCTAATAAAAAAAGAAAAAAATACCTAAACCGTCACTTCATAAATAACTTCAACCAAAACTAGCCCAAAATAAAATATCTACTAAAATAGCCCAAATGTCATTTTGTAAGACAAGTCTATTTTGCTAAAACACAAAGGTAGTTCAAACTTTTTGACACATTGGAATTGAGCAATATTGCAATGTTCAAATTCATTTAAGTTAAAAATTCGGAGAATCCAGCACCTTAATTCGATTTAAAAATCACTATTTAACGTTAGTTTGTTGGATTTGGACGTCAAATTAAATTGAAAACTCTATGGACAACCATTGAAGCTTGCTTAAGCTTGAATTCAAATGTTTGGATTTTTGAAATTGAAATTTATTTCGAGTGAGTCTTGTTGGAGTAGATTGGGTACATCCTAAAGAGTTTAAATCTCAGTTTCGAGATTATTTGGTGGAGTTTTGAGGTGATTTGAATTGAAAATTCGATGTAAAAGATAAACATGAAAAAATGTGATATATGTATCACATAAGTATCATATGTGTATCAAATATGTCTCACATTGATATCCATGTATACTGTTACGTGGCGCCTTCCTGAGATTCTTTGGAAGGGCGACGTAAGGCTAAGCAACCGATGTCAGGGTGGTTGTTGTCCGCTGAGTGCACGCTAGACGAGATTGTTAGTGTCGTGCGGGAAAATCAATGCCAACAATTGAGAGAACAGTAAGGAGAATTGAATAAAAGCTTGATTGCTTTAATGCAAGCTATTACAAAAGAAGGTAACGCGGTGTCGAGGAGGAGAGACACCAGTACATAGAATTGCTTGCTAGAAAGTTTTTGATTGCTTGATCCTCCCTAATAATGCTTAAAAAAGATAAACCAACGTTACAAGAATAGACCAAACTACGCTAGAGAAACATAATGAAAGTGCATGGAATAAAACTACTCTAGTAATACAAGGAAAAAGGACTTAGTTTTCTACAGAGGTAGAAACAGGTCCGTTGTCAGCAGCTTTGTCTCAGGCATCACCATCTGCGCGCGCGGCATTGTCTGCGCGTGTGGCGCTGTTGGCAGCTGCTTGTGGTCGGGCGCTAGCGAGGGAAATTGGTGGGGCGACAGAGGCACATGCGCGCTTGTCACTTGGCACGACCAAGACCGCGGGGCCGTCTGTGGTGCTAGGCGTTGGGAGGCTTGCTTGGACGCCACGGGGCACGGCTGGAAAGCCGCCCATGACATTCTTCCCCACCTGAGTTGACAACGTCCTCGGCGCCTTACTTCCCAAATAATCTTCAATCAGGCTCTTGTAGGCTTTGAGGTTTGTTCCCTTCTCCCAAGTGTTCTCCTCTACATCACACCCTTGCCATTTTACCAAGAACTCTTAGTGATCCTTCCTGGAGGCATGAATTACCCGGTCATCAAGAATAGCTTCAGCCCGCCTTTTCCCGATTGAACCGGGGCCTCGAATACTGGGTATTGTGAGTTTTCTCCGTGAAGGATCCTGCGTGTCTTCCCGAAAAGGTTTCAATAGACTGACATGGAAGACGGGATGGATTTTCCACCAAGCTGGGGTATCCACCCGGTATGCAACTTTCCCAATGCGCCTTTCAATGGACAAATGTCCAATATATTTTTGCAACAGGCGAGGGTCATGGACCCCTGCAAATAAGTACCGCTTTGGGATTTTGACCATCACTTTGTCTCCTACTTTGTATTCAGTAAAGCGACGATTCTGATCAGCATGCCTCTTCATTCTTTTTTGGGCTTTAACCAGATAGCTCTGCACTATCTCCATATTCCACTTCCATTCTGTTGAGAAGCTAGTAGCACGAGGAGATTTCCCCATGTTTGGTGCATTCACGGTGTGTGGGAATAGCGGTTGTTGCCCGGTAATAATTTCAAAAGCGCTTTTATTTGTACTGGAGCTCTTTTGTGAATTGAAACACAGTTGGGAAACATCCAGGAGCTTCACCCAATTCTTCTGCGATCCAGTAACAAAATAGCGGAGATATTCCTCCAACATGCCATTGAACCGCTCTCTCTGTCCATCGGATTGTGGATGAAAACTTGAGTTGTGACTCAATTTTGACCCGAGGCACTTAAATAATTGGGTAAAAAAGTTGCTAGTGAAGCGTGAATCGCGATCACTAACAATGTCTTTGGGCAGGCCCCAATATTTGACGACATGAGAGAAGAAGAGTCGAGTTGTATCCTCTGCTGATATATATTGAGGTGCTGCAATGAAGGTGGCATACTTTGAAAACCGATCCACCACAACCAAGATAGTTGTGAGATATCCAACCTTGGGCAATCCGGTGATGAAATCCAGTGACACGCTTTCCCAAGGTCTCTTTGGAACAGCTAGAGGTTCCAAGAGTCCCGCTTGTGTCAAGCGGTCGGCCTTGTCCTTCTGGCATACTAGACAAGTCCTCACATACTGCGCGACATCGTCGGCCATTTGGGGCCAATAATATGCACGGTGAAGCAATGCCATGGTGCGTTCTTCGTCGGGATGGCTGGCCCACAAAGTGTCATGACATTCTGCCAAGAGAGTTCTTCTCAGATCCCCTCCTTTTGGAACATAAAGTCGGTTCCCTTTTACCTTCAAGTTACCATCCTCCATATAGAACTGGCGAGTCTTGACCTATCCTACTAGATCAACCAAATGCTGTGCAACGGGATCCTTGATGAGTAGATCATGTATCTGGTCTTTAATGGTGGTGGCTACTTCGCTCCCCCTTAGGGTGGCGAGTAGGCACACCGATGCTAGGTCTGCTCTGCGGCTGAGTGCGTCGGCCACCNTTCATTCAGCTTCGGCTGGGTCATGAAATGACTAACAACTGTGTTATTTGTCTTGACCACGAACGGTGATCCAAGAAGATAATGCCTCCAAAGCTTCTCGTGGGCGGCATAGAGCCGCTCTGCATCCTTAAGCTTCTGGCTCTCGTATGCTAAGGGATGCCCGTCTTGTAGTAAGATCCCGCCAAGAGCATAGTCGGAAGCATCTATTTGTACCTCGAAGGGCTTGGTCAAGTCAGGAAGGGCCAAGACATGGCTACTAGACATAGCCGTTTTTAATGCATTGAAGGCCTCCGCTCACCTAGGACCCCAATACCAAGGCGTGACCTTCTCGAGGAGTTCAGTTAATGGTACTGCGATGAGGGATTAGTTCTTCACAAATCACCGATAGAAATTACATAGGCCAAGGAATTCCCTCAAGGCATGGATATCCTTGGGTGGCGGCCAATCTGTGATGTCTTGGATCTTTTGCTGGTCCATCTTGATCCGCCTTTCCTCAATGACATGCCCGAGGAAGTTGATCTGTTTTTTAGCAAAATAGCACTTGGATAGCTTTGCGTACAACTCATGCTCCCGCAACTGGGCTAGGACCTTCCGCAAGTGCTCCAGGTGTTCTTCCTGTGTCTGGCTATAGACCACAATATCATCCAAATAGACCACCACAAATTCATCAATGTACTCTCGGAAGACCTAGTTCATCAGGGTGCAAAATGTGGTTGGGGCATTAGTCAAGCCGAACGGCATAACTAGGAAGTCGAACGACCCATATCTTGTCACACAGGTCGTCTTGTGTTCATCACCCTCAGCAATCTGGACCTGCCAATACCCTGTCTTCAGGTCAAATTTTGTGAACACCGTAGCAATCCCCGAACAAGTCTGCCATGAGCGGAATAAGATACTTGTTCTTCATAGTAATTTTGTTCAGCGCCCGATAATCCACGCAGAGGCGTAGACTACCATCACGTTTCTTCTGGAAAAGCACAGGGGACCCATATGGGGACCTAGAGGGTACAATGATCCTTGTGTCTAGCATTTCCATCAATTATCTCCGAACCTCGGTGAGTTCGGGTTGTGACATTCTGTAAGGCGCCCGGGCAGGTGACTTCGCACCCGGCACCAACTCAATCTCATGGTCCACAGTGCGCCTAGGCGGAAATCGCTTTGGCATTTCCTGTGGCATGACATCTTCGAATTGCATTAGTAGCTTCTTTACGGGTGTAGGAAGTGGTCCCGATGAGCATTCTACCTCTTCAATACATAGGGTAGCCAAAAATGTAGGTTCATGTCTCTTGACCCCCCTTTTAGTTGCAAGGCCGAGATGTTCTCAGCGGCCATCTTCATGGATATGCACGGAATAATACAGGGTGTGGACCCGTTTACTCCCATCATCAGAATCATGTCCGCATATGGTATGGGTATGGTGTTGGTCTACCTCAAGAATTCCAGTCCCACTATCAGCTCAAAGTCATCTATGATCACCACGCGCAAGGTGAACTTTCCTTCATAAGGCCCCATCTTCACCGGTACTTCTTTTTCTATTCCACCCCTGGCTGAGGAGGTGAGTTGATAGCCTTGACATGACCCCGGCCCTTTCCCACAACTATCCCAAGACACTCCACCTGAGTTGAGGCCAAGTAGTTGTGAGTAGCACCTGTATCTATCATCTCCCCAATGGGTTTGTCGTTTACCCTCAATTCAACGAACATCAAGGTCCTCTCTTGCTTAGGAGGAGTCCCTTTATTCTTCTTCTTTTCCCCCTTCTTGGTAATTGGGCGGGGATCCTTTTTCTTGCAAATACCAGCACTGGTTCCCGCTAATGCCTCTGAAACAGAACCAACAATTGCATTGAAGTCACCGACTGCTTCGATCTGTTCATCATCATCTGCTTCATCATCCGTCCCTTTATCATAAGCTTGATGGGCATTCATCTGTGCATGTGGACATTCATTATTCCAATGTGGTCCGCCGCAATGACGGCATCTTGAGAGGGGATTTCTCCCCCGGTCTTTGTTGTTTGACGCAGCACTGTTGCTGCCTGAGGAAGGAGCCTTAGATTTGCCTGCACTCCAGTCTCCCCAACTTCTGTTAGGGCCACCATTGTTGGATTGGCCCCCTTTATAACCCGCTCGGATAGGCGGCTGCGGCCCATCCTTCCGAGTTTCCATCTGATAGTCCCCAAGGCATTCTGCTGCTTGGATTGCCTTGGGTAGGGTATCCACCCTCTGTCTTTGCAGCTCCATGCGGGCATAAGGTTTCAACCCTTCCAGGAATGTGAAGAGCTTGTCTTTGTCCCCCTTGTCGCGGATGTTCAGCATGAGTGCAGAGAATTCTCGGACGTAGTCCCGCACTGACTTGGTCTGGCGGAGCTCCCTTAGTTTCCTCCTTGCATTGTACTCAACATTTTCGGGGAAGAACTGTAGGCGTATGGCTGCCTTCAGTTCCGCCCATGTCTCCAGAGCATCTTCACCGGCCCTGATGGCTTCGTACTTCACTCGCCACCAGAGCTTAGCATCACCTTGAAGATACATGGCAGCAGTTGCTACCTTCTTGGCTTCTTCTAGGCCTCCCACGACATCGAAGTACTATTCGATGTCGAAGATGAAATTTTCCATTTATTTAGCATTCCTAGCCCCACTGTATGGCTTTGGCTCAGGAATCTTTAGTTTCTGTGCCAAGGGGGCGAGGTTCGCAACACCCCCGATTGGATTTCCACCGCCTCGAAGCAAGCTTTGTAGAGTAGCATTGAAAAGATTGAGCTGGCTTGTCAAGTCGTCGATAGTTTGCTACATGGCAGTCATACTGTCTGCCTCTTGTGCCCTGTGGGCTAAATCCTCATCGCACTCCTGTTGGAGGCCCTCGAATTTATCAAAAATTTTGGCTGCCTCAGTAGCTTCCGTTTGCCGGTCTCCTTCAGAATCGCGACTGATGTTTTCTATGTCAACTTCGGCCTGAGCCATTCTACGATCCAGGTCGTCCAACCTTTGCACTAGGCTGGTTTTCAGTTCCGTCACCGTATCCACGATGGGCCGTAGTACGTCAACCGTCTCCTCAAGGGCCGCAATGCGGTCCCCATGATTCACCATGGTCAGAAATGGTGGTAATGCCAATGCGTTCCCTCGTCTGATGTCGAGCCTAGGCTCTGATACCAACTGTTACACGGCGCCTTCCTGAGATTATTTGGAAGGGCGACGTAAGGCTAAGCAACCGATGGCAGGGTGGTTGCTGTCCGTCGAGTGAGGTCCCCTCCGCACGCTAGACGAGATTGTCAGTGTCATACGGGAAAACCAATGCCAACAATTGAGAGAACAGTAATGAGAATTGAATAAAATCTTGATTGCATTAATGAAAGCTATTACAAAAGAAGGCAACGCGGTGTCAAGGGGGAGAGACACCAGTACAGAGAATTGCTTGCTAGAAAGTTTTTGATTGCTTGATCCTCCCTAATAATGCCTAAAAAAATAAAACAAACGTTACAGGAATAGATTAAACTATGCAAGAGAAACATAATGAAAGTACATGGAATAAAACTACTCTAGTAATACAAGGAAAAAGGACTTAGTTTTCTACAGAGGTAGAATCAGGTCCGTTGTCAGCAACTTTATCTCAGGCATCACGATCTGCGCGCGCGGCATTGGCTGCACGTAGGGCGCTGTTGGCAGCTGCTTGTGGCTGGGCGCTAGCGAGGGAAATCGGTGGGGCGACAGAGGCATATGTGCGCTTGTCACTTGGCGCGGCCAAGACCACGTGGCCGTCCGTGGCACTAAGCGTTGGGAGGCTTGCTAGGACACCACGGGGCGCGTCCAAGGGGTCATGGGGCACGGCTGGAAAGCCGCCCATGACAATACTTGTGTGTGAGATACATGCATGATGCACGTTTGATACATGTGTTGCATAAGAATTTTTTAACTTGATTTTAACTATGATTTTTGATGTCAAACTAGTCCAAATCACCTCCAATCTTGCTTAAAGTTTATATATTGCCTCATCTATACGTTTTCAACGAATTCCAACCATACCTATTGAAAAAAAAAATCCTTTTTTGCCTAAGTTTTTTAAATATTGTATATCATTGGTATTGAATTTTGATTTCAAACTAGTCTAACTCACCTTCAAACTCCGTCCAAAATTTGTATATTGCCTTATCTATGTATTTTCAACGAATCGCAACAATGCCGATTGAAAAAGAAAATACCCTATATATTTTGAATGTCGTATATCATTGATAATTTTTGTGGGTATTTTTTGTAGCATACAATGGCTAGTTGTTAGTAATAATGTATTTTTTGGTACACTCGTGTAAGATTCCTATAAAATTAATTCAATTCAATATTTGTAGTACAAGTTATATGTTTAATTTGTGCTATAAAGATTTTTCGGAAAAAAAAATCCAAAAAAAAACCCCGAGAAAACCAAAAAACACGAGAAAAATTGAGATTAAAAGATCCGTTTGTTTTAATTGATTGATTTAAAACTTCGACACAATTGATTTGATTTACTAATTAAGATGTACACCCTTACTTCTTGGACTCAATGGCCCAAATGTATTTTTCTCATAGCAACAATACCAGTACAAAAACTCTCAAACTCTATTGAATAATGTTAGGAATTTGTCCTGATTTTTAGACCTTATTCGGATTTATTCTTTTACTTGAATGAATGGTAGAATATTTAACCATAATTATTTTACTTTTCCTAAAAGGAAAGTAAAGATTCACTTTCGTATTTGATAGATCCCTTTTTTGTAGTAAAAGATTATGGACCTTTATAAATTAAGGATATTTCCTTCAAAGAAAAATACAACAACCTCCACAATGTAGTTTGTACGAGTGTTTTATTTAGGGGGAGATTTTTTTCTCAATAGTTTTTATATTTCTTTTTCATATGTAGGTCAATTGATCAAACCTCGTTATCATATTCTCTTACAATATTTTGTCGTCTGAATTATCGTCATCAAAGTTCCTTTTTTTTTAGCTTCTGAAGCGTTATTATTTTCGATCCCAACAAATAAAAAGTAAATAGTAGTAAATTTCTTCATCTCGTAGATTATTGAATCAAGTACAACACAACATTGTACCTCAAAATAAAATAATTATAATAAAATATATGGTATTCAACCAACTTGTCCCAAAGTTTTATATATTTTCCGTCCAATCTTGGCTAAAAGTCTATTCCAATGCGTTTCACATTTTAGTTTATCTACACATTTGGTAAATATTTAAAGTACTTATAAGTTGGTCACTCCCAACTTATGACTTTTTAGTTTATAAATAATTTTAGTTTGATCAAAGCTTTTACTAGTTTATCCTTGATAATATTTTTTAATTCACAAATTTTTTTTCCCAAAATTAATTTCTAACTTTCCCTTCATTCTATATTCGTTGTTCATAAACTTTTTAATTTATAATCTCTTGTAAAGCTTTTAAGGATATTCTTGTCATTCTAACAAAATAATAGCTTATTAGCACTTTTCTACCAAACACATCAATTACTTATTATTAATTTCAGCACATCTATCCAAACACTTAAATACTTATTTAAAAAATCTATTTCAGCACTTAAAAATGCTTTTCAGCTATCTATAATCAGCTAATCCAAACGGGTGTATAGCCATTGTAGTAAAACCAGAAAGCAGAATACCAGTTGCAATAATTCCCCTTCCAAAAAGCTTGTCGCTCTTCTGCCTAAATTCTTCGAGTAGTTCAATTACTGCTCCACCTTCTAATCCGTCTATTGATTTGTTAAATGATTTTTTGAGTTAAATACTGACGACAACTCTACTTGCCAATAAAACGCTATCACCTGCCAATTTCGTTCAAAACTGCTTGTTATATACGGGTGGCAAATGGGCGAGTTGGGCTGAATTTGAGCGGATCAAGATAGGTTAGGTCAATAAATGGGTCATTACCCAATCCAGCCCAAAGTGTACTTGGGCTAAGATGAGTTGGGTCAAGATGCGCTAAATAATTGGTCATAATCCAACCCGCCCAACTTGACCCATATTTTTGAACATTTAAAATCCGCCCAACTTGACAATTATTTCTGCCTTATCCCAATCCATTTCTGAAGGACAACATTAAAAATCCGCATCAAGTAGTTTGAAATCAGAAAAAGCCCGACGATGGAATATTACTCTCAAGCATAAGAAAAGTATAGTTCCATCTCGTCGGCACATCTTGACGCATTTTCCCTGTCAACTTCAATCCAAGATTCTTGATACAATTTACAAACTTTATGATCCTTGACTCAGAACCTTTCACATATTTAATACTCTCTCTTATGTTAAAGATTGCGTCCCCTATTGACTTTAGACCTGCTTTAACAATCAGATTTAAAATATGATTTGCACAACGAATATGGACAAAGTCCCCGTTACATACTAAAGAATTCATCAAGTTCAAGTGCTCTTTCAAATTGTCCACAATTTTCTCATTGTAACTTGCATTATCTAAGGTTATTGAAAATATTTTCTTCTCGATTCCCCACTCCTTCAAGAAACTAATCAATATCGGTCCAAGAATTTGACCAGCATGTGGAGGAGGCACATGGCAGAATATTAGAACCCTCTTTTGTAAAATCCAATTTAAGTCGACAAAATGAGCCGTCAGACAAAAATAACCATTTAAGGTAATTGATGTCCACAAATTAGTAGTCAAGCATACTCTACTAGGAATTTTTGCAAGTTCATCGTGAACTACTCCTTTTTGCTTCTCATATAATTTTAAAACATCAACCTTTGAAGTATTTCTTGAAATAGTCTTGACGGTGGGATTCAAAAAGCTATGTATCTCTCTTATCCCTTCATATTCCACAAAACTAAAAGGCAAGTTATGTCTTACTATAGCTTTGGCAATAGATTCACAAAACATTTCAATATTCACAGCTGGATAACGACCTGATTCTGACACATCGCTATGACGTTTAGCTCGGTGACACTTTAAATTTGAAGTTCCAGCAATTGAATCAGCCAAATATACCTGACCACAATCTTTACACTTTGCCCTCAGCCTATTATCCGGATTAATGTCAAGTGGTAATTTCAAAAAAATTATCCCATACCGCAGAAGTCCTCCTACATGCACTTGTCGAGCTTATTTCAGTAGATTCTTCAACTTCATCCATATACTCATCAACTTCTTAAAAAGAAGTAAAAATAGCACTTTCAGAGCTTAAAGCAAAGCATATAGAAAGAGCTTAAAACAAAGCATATAGAAGGATAAAAAGAAAAACATATAGAAAGATAAAAGAGATAATATTATCTGCAAAGATTTTAAATTATGAACTCATATAAACCCTAAATAAAAAATAAATAGTAGCTTCAAACACCCAATTCACCAACAATAACAAAATCCACAGAAAAAATGAAATTCAACACTTTGAAAGAAAAAGAATCAAGGAAAAATATTAAAAGAGGATGGGAATAGAGTTGAAGAGCCAAAAACATTAGTTTAACCTTGCATTCATCTAAGAAATCAAGGAGGAAAGAGCTCAGAGTAGTCTGTCTAACTTGCGTCTTCTGAGAAATTAAAGAGAAACACGTGTAGGTTTTATATATTTTGACCCGTTGGGCTGGTCTATGTATTAACCCGTTGGTTACAATTTTTTTACACGTTTGGGCCCAATATTTCGACGGGTCAGTATGGGTCCAACCCATTTTGACCTTTTAATTACTGACCCAACCTATACAACCTTGGGCGGGTTACAATTTTTTGGTTCAAAATTGCCACCCCTAGTATATTTGGGCTGCTAAATGGGTCAGAATGGGTCATAAAAAATAATGGGTTCTTGGGCTCAATCCAAATTGACCCATGAGCTAAAATGTGTTTAGCCCAACCCATTAATCTCTGGGCGGGTTGGGCGGGTTAGATGGGTTTGGGCTCAAATTGCCACCCCTAATAGGGGTGGCAATTTGGGCGGGTCAAAATTGGTGAGATCATTAAAGGGGTCAAAACCCAACCCAACCCAAATTTTGCTTGGGTCAAAATGGGTCAGGTCAAGTTGGGTCAAATAACAGGTCATAACCCAACCCGCCCAACTTGACCCAACTTCCTCCTTAGTTTCTTCCTATTGAACTTTGAATTCAAATCTCTGCCAACAGGACATTATAACATGAAATTTTCTCAAATCTTTTCGTTTACTTGTTTTGTCACAACTCACATATAGTTTAACATAATAATTCAACAAAAATCCAACTCATTTAATACAATTTTAGTATTTTAAAAATCAAATGTTTTTCCTCCGAGATAAAACGCCAAACAAGAATTATAAATTGCCAAGTTAACCACTTAATTACAATTGAATGCCAACACTAAAAAGTTATAGTTCAATTGCATCTTTCCATGCCTCCTGCACCACTTCCTCATTTCCTCTATATCCTGGTAACAATCTTCTCCACATCAATTGCAATATCCTCTTCATCAGAATCATCAGCCGCTAAGAATAGACAAAAAGACTTGATAACTACAGAGAAAGAGTAATAAATTCTTTACATAATACATATCAATAAGAATAAATTTTACCTCCATGTCCATAGAGCCAATCTTGAGCACACAACTTAGCTTCTGCATTTTCTGATAATATTGAACTTTGATATTTTTCAATTACTTGCCCTCCAATGCAGAACGTGGATTCAGACGCAACAGTACTAATAGGTATAGTTAAAACATCTCGTGCCATCAATGACAACTCAGGGTATCTATTTATGTTATCTTTCTAAAATTTGAGTACATCTAAATTTTCATTACCCTTGCGAACTAGTACAGGCTCTTCCAAGTATAGCTCTAATTGTATTTTTCGCGAACTAGATTCTGGCTGACTCTCAAACAAATCAAACTCATCCATTTCATATCTCATTTCTGTATCATATCTATCAACAATACTTTGCACTATTGGATGTTGGAGATTTCACGTACTCCTTAAACAATCGATGCAAGTTATCTTTAACAACATTCGTCTTTTCATTACAAGTTAAAGAATCAAGCTTTGAAATGCAAAACTTCACAAACTTTAACTTGAGGGTAGAGAACAACCGTCGATGATAAAATTGGAGTACACTTCATTATTTAATTCTAATTTGTTTTAAATAGAAAATCGATTGATATCGGACGATTTCTTGAAAATAAATTTTCTGGTATGAATTACCGGCGAATTAATGGAAAAAATAATTTCTCGCATTGTGGAGCAAACTGAATTCGGTCGATTTTGCAAGAAAAATTCAAAAATAATTATTACCAACCAATTTGATCAATTTTCTCGGTCGGTGAAGTTGGTCGTTTTTTCGATCGGGAAAATGCGTTTGTTAGTAGTGCATATTTTTTTAAGGTTGATGTGTTCTCAGAAGAAAACCTTATCTCCGTAAAAATCAAACATCGGCAGAAACTGGCCTTTAATCAACCTCTTCCCTTTGACGGTATGATACAATGCGAAAGGCAGCTGAATCAATGAATACAGAATTTGTTGCGAACAAGAATGATCCAGTTAGAATTATTGGACCAGGACCTAATTTAAGGGAAAGCCCAAGGATTAAACAACCGAATAAAATATCAGGGAGTTATATTTGGGATCCAGGGGATATGCAGGGCATGCGAATATTGTTGAGAAAAATGCCACAGTCCTCGCATCCCCAATTCTGAGTCTAGCTTCTCATTCCCTTCATATCTTTGTCCTTAGTTACTTCACTAGTTCTCATTGTAATTCGGTAGTTTGAGAGCTGCAATTGTTATCTCAAAGTTGTAATCAGTATTCCAGTCGTTATTAATATAGTGAGGAGTTTCAATATTGTTACATTGGTGCTTTCATCCAGAGGTCTTCAACGGAGGACCAAATATGTCAGACTATCGGCGATTCAATTAAGGTCACGAAGGATGTATGGTCTAAGGATTTGGCTGAAATTCGTTCACTGTTACAGGTGTTGGTTGGAAACCTTGCAACAAGTAAGCCCACTCCGGTGGAATTCCGACGATTCTGTGGCGAGAATCCAGAGTCTTGGATTTCTCAGGCTGAACGATACTTTGCATTCTATGGAATTTCAGAACACAACAAGTTACTTCTCGCCTCGTCCTATCTCGATGGAGAAGCTTTAGATTGGTACGGATGGCTCTTCCGGATAAGCAATGAGAACATTTTATTGCGAAGGTACGAATTCGTTTCCGTCAAAAGGGACTAGAATCAGTCGAAGGACGATTGACGAAGCTCCAGCAAACAACTACTGTGTCTGAGTACCAGAGTCGTTTTGAGGCTATTTTATAGGCTTTGGCGAGTCAGGGCAATCTGACTACAGAGGCAAAACAGAAGCGTGCAAGAGGTTCGATGAAATGTTTGAAAAGGAGATTGATCCTGAGCATAGCATGTACGTTGGCTGTTCGGCACAGGAAATTTCGGGGAACACCAACGGCCAAGTAGTCAACATTAGTTCTCTTTCAAACGTAACTACCTTACTCCCTATAACACCAATGGTGTCTACCTTCAAGGATGGAAAGTTCGAGGAAGAGAGCGATGTGAAAGTGAAGTCGAAGGCTCAGTGCCTGCGGTTCAACAGCAGCTGACTACTGCTAGCCTAATCAAGGAAGCTGCAAATATCGAACGGGAAATGGTTCCAGAGCATTTTTGCCCAATCTTACGGCATCTCGCTCACAGGAAGGATACAAAACATCTTAAGAAAATCCTGTCAAAACATTTGGAGTATATTATCAAGTATCGAGTTCCAAGTCTTCAATCTCTTACCAACCAAACTATGAGTGAGCTAGAAATTGAGTTGAGCCCTATTAGAAATTACATTATCACGGCACCAGGGATAAATACCAAGACCTTAACTCTAAGATTCTATTCAGAGTATGTGGTTTCTAACTCTATGACTCATGTGTGGGATCCGGGACGGCAATGGTGTATGTATTTCTACATTTTTCTATTTGATTTTGCACTGGTAGTTGCTACTTCTTCAATTTTTTAATCTCTTTGATAAGTACTTAGAAAATAATAACCAGAATAAAGAAAGAAGATGGAATTGTTTGTGTTCTCTTATCGCTGCATGAGTTTGACATATGAAGATGGGTGCCAAGTCTTGCTTGATGCCTGTGCATTGGATCCTAAAGACATGGGTAACTTGGGAATTTATGTTTCTCATCATCCCTCCCTTATTTTCTCTCTCTACAAGACCTATGAAATAATTGACATTCAATTTGCTGGTTCAGAGACTAGGGACATATTACTGAAGGCATTTAAAAGTGACAGTGATGATTCTCAAGTTGAAGCTTTAACGCTTTCTTGTTTTAGCTTGCACTCAACAGAAAATGACTTGGCATTGGTTCCAGTTGAACCTTTGTGGTCTTATTTCATGATTGTAGGTAGTCACACCTTGTCCAATGGGTTGTATGTTGTCTATGACTACATTGCATCCACATGTCCTTCAATTGCAAGGGAAGAATTTACACTAGTCTTAGATGAATATTTGGATGTTAAACATAAAGTTTTGGTGGAGAACTTCACTTGGTCAATAGTTTCACAACATGATTTTAGTACTGCTCTTGATTGCGAAACTGAGATTTGCTACATGGTGCTTGTTGGAATGAATCATATTGCACTGCTTGATATTGTTATAGAGTTCCAGAACTATGATGTGCAATTTGACGAGATTCAAACTAGTGTTCGTGTGCCTGTGGAAATAGTAGAAAGAAATGGTGATGAGCATTTAGTTAAAGTCATGTATGCCAACAACTGGTCCCCCATGATTTTTTACGTGGACTTATCATTCATTTGTTTGTTGGAAGAAAAAGTTGGTATACTTATATTTTTACTATAGGTGATGTTGGGGTGTTAGAATATTTTGAATCTGTGATGGTAGCAGATATTGGAGCAATATTCTCGTCAATGGAAATTATTTGTATCTTGTAGGTTCTTTATCAAGATAAGGCAATTTATCTATATACCCTCACAACTATTGTTATGCTCATTAGTACACTGGTCTTTGGCTTCTTGACAAAATCACTTGTTAGTCATCTACTTTCTTATCATGACAGTACTAAGAGTATAGAGAGAGAACCAAGCATCTCAAAACCTTGCTTATAATTGCAGAATCTGCAACAATCCCCTTTCCACGCGCAATGGATATTTTCTCGTGTTGTTTGAAAGACTTGCATATGCACTCTATTCCTGCTGGAGGCTCAATACTCGCTTACGTCGGGCCAATATTTGGTGTGGGGTGTGTTTCTAGCAGTGTTCCTAACTCGAACCTTGAGAACAAGGTTCTTTTTGAGGAGGGGAGTATTGTTGTGAACAAGAATGATCCAGTTAGGACTATTAGGCCAGGACCTTATTTAAGAGAAAGCCCAAAGATTAAACAACCGAATAGAATATCGGGGAGTTATATTTGGGATCCAGGGGATATGCAGGGCATGCAAATATTGTTGACAAAAATGTCTCAGTCCTCTCATCCCCAATTCTGAGTCTAGCTTCTCATCTCCCTTCTTATCTTTGTCCTTAGTTAGTTGTCATTTCACTAGTTCCCATTGTAACTCGGTAGTTTGAGAGTTGCAATTGTTATCTCAAAGTTGTAATCGGTGTTCCAGTCGTTATTAATATAGTGAGGAGTTTCAATATTGTTATATTGGTTCTTTCATCCAAAGGTCTTCAATGGAGGACCAAATATTTCAGACTATCAGCGATTCAATTAAGGTCACGAAGGATTCATGGTCTAAGGATTTGGCTGAAATTCGTTCACTGTTACGGGAGTTAGTTGGAAACCTTACAACAAGTAATCCCACTCCGGTGGAATTCCGATGATTATGTGGCGTGAATCTTGAGTCCTGGATTTCTCAGGCTGAACGAAACTTTGCATTATATGGAATTTCAAAAAATAACAAGTTACTTCTCGTCTCGTCCTATCTCGATGGAGAAGCTTTAGATTGATACCGATGGCTTTTCCGGAACAAGCAATTGGTGGATTAGGAACATTTTATTGTGAAGGTGCGAATTCGTTACCGTCAAAAGGGACTAGAATCAGTCGAAGGATGATTGGCGAAGCTCCGGCAAATAACTACTGTGTCTGAGTACCAGAGTCGTTTTGCGGCTATATTATTAGGCTTTGGCGAGTCAGGGAAATCTGACTACAGAGGCAAAACAGAAGCGTGCAAGGTGTTCAATGAAATGTTTGAAAAGGAGATCAATCTTGAGCATAGCATGGACGTTGGCTGTTCGGGACAGGAAATTTCGGGGAACACCAACGGCCAAGTAGTCAACATTATTTCTCTTTCAAACGTAACTACCTTACTCCCTATAACACCAATGGAGTCTACCTTCAAGGATGGAAATTCCGAGGAAGAGAGCAATGTGAAAGTGCAAGTCGAACTGTCGAAGGCTCATTGCCTGCGATTCAACAACATCTGACTACTGCTAGCCTAATCAAGGAAGCTGCAAATATCGAACAGGAAATGGTTCCAGAGCATTTTTGCCCAATATTACGACATATCTCTCACAGGACGGATACAAAACATCTTAAGAAAATCCTGTCAAAACATTTGGAGTATATTATCAAGTCTCGAGTTCCAAGTCTTCAATCTCTTACCAACCAAACTATGACTGAGCTAGAAATTGAGTTGAGCCCTATTAGAAATTACATTATCACGGCACCAGGGATAAATTCCAAGACCTTAACTCTAAGATTCTATTCAGAGTATGTGGTTTCTAACTCTATGGTTCATGTGTGGGATCCTCAACACGCCATCATCGCCAATAGTCACATCTCTAGCATCACCTCGCCGAACCCTGTCCTGAAGGATGAGCAGATGGGGGTCATCATACTGACGCTCCATGATATGATCATAAAGAGAAGACCGAGAGACCACACAAGCCAACACTCGACTTGGCTCAGAAATATCCAATCTCACAAATTGGCTGGCTAAGGCCTGAACATCCAATGCTAAGGGTCTCTTTGCTGCTGGAAGATATGCTAAACTCCCTAAACTCTCTGCCCGGCGTCTCAAAGCATCGGCCACCACATTGGTCTTCCTCGGGTGGTACAAAATGGTGATGTCATAATCATTAAGAAGCCCCAACCACCTCCGCTGACGCAAGTTAAGATCCTTTTGCTTGAACTGGTGCTGCAAACTCCAGTGATCGGTGTAGATCTCACAAGGCACACCGTACAAATAGTGCCGCCAAATCTTCAGGGCGTGAACAATAGTTGCTAACTCAAGATCGTGGACATGATAGTTCTTCTCTTGGACCTTCAACTGTCTGGACGTGTTGGCAAACACCCTACCGTCCTGCATCAACATCGCGCCAAGACCAATCCGCGAAGCATCACAATATACGGTGTAAGACCCCGAACATGTAGGCAATACCAGTATTTGGGCTGTAGTCAAAGCTGTCTTGAGCTTCTGAAAGCTCTCCTCACACTCCTCTGTCCACCTGAACGAAGCACCCTTCTGGTTCATCCTGGTCATAGGTGTTGCAATAGATGAGAATCCCTCTACAAAATGACGGTAATACCCTGCCAAACCAAGAAAATTGTGGATCTCCGTAGTTGATGACGATCTAGGCCAACTCTGCACCGCTTCCACCTTCTTCAGATCCACCTTGATCCCATCACTTGATACCACATGACCCAAGAATTCCACTGAGTCTAGCCAAAACTCACACTTAGAAAATTTTGCATACAACTTGTTTTCTCTCAAAGTCTGAAGCACAGTCCTCAGGTATTGCCCATGATCCTCCCGAGTCCGGGAGTACACCAGAATGTCGTCAATGAACACAATGAAAAAAGAGTCAAGATAAGGCCGGAACACACTATGCATCAAATGTAAAAAGGCTGCTGGGGCATTGGTCAGCCTGAAAAACATGGCAAGAAACTCTTAGTGACCATATCTGGTCCTGAAAGCAGTCTTCGGGAGATTTGGCTCCCGAATCTTCAACTGATGATAGCCTGAACGTAAGTCAATCTTGGAAAACACCCTGACACCCTGTAACTGATCGAATAAGTCATCATTTTGAGACAATGGATACTTGTTCTTCACTGTAACATTGTTTAGTTGGCGATAATCAATACATATACGCATAAAACCATCATTTTTCTTCACAAACAAGACCGGAGCACCCCAAGGTGGCACATTGTGCTGAATGAAGCTCTTATCAAGCAACTCCTGCAATTGCTCCTTCAACTCAAGAAGATCCATAGGTAAGAAGGAATAGAGATGGGCTGAGTGCCCAACAACAAATCAATGCCAAAATCAATATCTCTGTCGGGCGACATGCCCGGAAGATCAGCTGGAAACACATCCGAGAAATCCCTCACTACTGGAACTGACTCAACTGTAGGGGTATCAATATTGACATCTCTCACATAGGCCAAAATGTTACACCCCATGTTTTCATACGTGAAAGTATGCTGTAAGTGAATTGATGAAAGCTCCGGAATGAGATTATTTGGAGATTATAAGAATTATGCTATTTCAAACAAGTGATAAGTAAATTCGTGAAGGAGAAAAGGTGAGGGAGTCGAAGGAAAAGGGTTTCTTCGAAGTTGGAAATAAAATACAGTCCAAGCTATAATACCCTGTATTTATGGACTAGTGCCATACAAGGTACCACATGACCATGATAGTAAGGTATAAAGTGTGTTAAAAGTGAGTAGTATTTTAAGTAATTTGAGATAATTCTTAATTATGTGGTTATTGGGTAATTAATGATTTTTAGTGGGAGATTAATTAAAATTTGGATAATTAAATATTTTGGATTACTTAACCCTCCCCCCCCTAAAAAAAACCGTGGCAGCATCCCCGTCACTTTTAAAGTGACTATTAAGGCTTACATAGGTGGAAAAGTTAGAGAATTAAGTGGCTTACTCATCTAATAAGTGGGCCACACCCGCTATAAGAGCTTTCCTACACTAGTGATATATTTTATTTCCTAATATCTAAAGATCAAGAACTAAAGAACTGAGAGAGTGGGATGGTCGAATTGAATCCTTAAAAGAGCAAATATTTCCATACCAACTATGAATGATGTTGTTTGTTGATTTCGTGCCAATGGTACAAAGCGTGAATTGCAAATTCTAAGGGGGTACGGTACAATATTTCTCAAGAATATCAAACGAATTTTTCCCTACTTTGATCCGCCGTTACGTGTTTCGTCGCGATTAGCGTGTGTTAGAAGGATTGTCAAGAGAATCGACTCAGGTATGTTAAGGCTAAGGTTTCCTTTATTTTGGCATGATCTCGTAACTACATGTGTTTGATAACGAGGCATAAAGAGATGTTCGTATTCCGGAACTTATGTACATTATCCTAGTCTCATAAATTACAGTATTTCCCTTATCGAGACTTTATATTCAAGTGAGTATTGTCTTTTTCCAGTCAAGAGAGAGGAGGTTTATATATATATATATATATATATATATATACACACACACACACACACACACACACACATAGTATTACAGTATTTTCATTACCATCGAGCTATAATCGGTGGGCAGACCCCTATTGGGCAACTTCAGATCAGATGGTAAGTTATATAACGAGCCTACTGTGACCGAGCGCCTATGAGCAAGCCCAGCATGGCCGAGATACAGAGCCTAGTATGGCCGAGTGCCTATGAGCGAGCCTACTACGGCAGAGCAATTATATATACCGAGCCTTATAAGGCCGAACAACTATTTTACTTACTATATTGAGAGAACTGAGTCAGTATCAGTAGGTAAGCATATCTTCAAATTATCTTTGACTTCCAGTTACTTTCAGTTATTATATTATCAGTTCAGTTTTATCTTTAAGTTATTCTGTTGCCTTACATACTCGGTACATTATTTCGTATTGACGTTCCTTTTTTGGGGATGCTGCATTTCATGCCTACAGGTATAGATAATCAGTTTGACGAGCCCCCATAGTAGACGAGGTTAGCATTCAGCGAAGGATCAGTAAGACCCCACGTCATTCGGAGTGCAACCTAGTCTATAAGTCATGGTGTCAGGATTTTGTTACAGACTTATGGGTAGGTCGGTACCCTGTTCCATTTGATGTCAAATAATCTTAGAGGCTTTGTAGATAGAGGTTCATTTTGTACAGTATGTCAGAGGCCTTGACAGTCCATATATATTCATGTTTTACGAAAGATGGTTCACTGATACAGTGTTTCCCTCTGATAGTTATACACTACGAGTTGTGGCCATGTTGGCCTAGTTACCAATGTTAGTTTGATAAGAAAGATATGTTATGTTGGTACTCGGTTGAGTAATTTACTAGGTGCCCGTCGCGGCCCATCGGTTTGGGTCGTGAGAAAAGTGGTACCAGAGAAGTTCTGTCCTAGGGAGTGTACAAGACGTGTCTAGTAGAGTCTTGTTTATGGGTGTGTTGTGCACCACACTTATAAGAAGGAGGCTACAGGGCATTTAGGACTATCACTCTTTCTTATTACACTAGATTGTGTGGTAGAGCTCAGTTGTAAGAACTTCATTTCCTAAATTCTATATTATTCATAATACAACGATGCCTACATCCAGAAAGACGGTTGGTAAGAGAGATAGTTGTCGAAGAATTGAGTAAGAGGAACTCGATTTTGCATCATGCTTATGATGAGTGAATGTAAAGTTTTCAGTAGAACATGTGTGTGAGTTTCTTGATAAAGAGCCTTAAGGCAAGAATATCTACCTATAAGGTGAAAAGCAAAGAGATATTTAGGAGGTAGATATAAGTTTCAACAAGTAAAAGAAGCAAGGTGAAAGAGGGTACGAGGTACCCAACTGGTGAAGATTATCATTGGTTACCATTAGGAAGAGTTCAACAGTAAAAGAGGTATGCACAATTAGCCACACCCATCCTAGTTATGCTCCATGGGAACCAATAGATATGGTTTAAGAGAAGGACATGATATCAGGTGTCGCGCCCCTTTTTCTCGCGAAATCGGGTTTCGACATGTGACAACTCTTTTAAGGAGGTATTAAAAGAGGAGAGTCGCCACCTAACGATTTTAAGGTGCGTTAGGGAACGTATTTTGCAAATGACTCTCATTTTAACTAGTTTACATCACCAAAGATCGGATAAGGGCTCGAAATTACCTCGAAGAGAAGGTGTTAGGCACTCTTTGAGGTCCACAACTGTGGGTCCCAACCAAACTTTAATTATATGGATCAACCAGATAAACGAAGAGAGAAAAAGAACACAAAGTTTGAGAATTTTATTGTAAAAATATTTGAATAGATGAGTACAACTACTGGATTCAAACAAAAGAGAAATAAGAAGGGGGAAGGGGGGCAGGGGTCCTAAGTTTTTTAGCCTATAGGATCACCCTGTGTAACATAAATAATATTTCGTAACTCCCTCGAGATGGGGTGTTACTCATATTATTCAACGGTCACAGACTATTATCTCCTGCTACCCGATTACTATGTTAAAGTTGTTACCTAAAAGCGTTCTAATTCAATTATAAGTCGTACCCTATGCGTGCACTAACCGTCCCATACCTATGATCCAGGAAGTATTGGACCTCTATTTTTTGGTGGTTCTAGACCTCACTTAGCCTGCTCAGAAATGTCAAAACTAGGCTACATACAAAACACTTATTGGAATTCAAATATAGGCAGTAAGGGCTTAAGTTAGCCTCCACACTTAAACAACAAATGTACGCGAAACATGTTTTCATGTTAGGCTGTTCGGAATTAAGTACCTTAAACCCTATATACATGATCTCTATGTTACTTCGAATTAAGACATGCGGGAAATTTCAGATGTAAGGTGCTACTCATAGACAGGATTGTACAATTGTCACATACTGATTATTGAAATTGCAGATTTCCAGTTACTAATCCTGTAGATGTTGAGTCTAAGTGATTTATGTAGTAAAGACATTGGAATCTGTCGGGAGAAACCCATAATTACTCATGATTTTGATAGTGGCCTAAGTGAACAATATACAATGTTGTGAGGTGCATCATTAATAGTGATTAAGGCGATAGTGGTATCCTATAGACAGGATCTCTAACGATTAGCACTTGGAATCGATTTTATTGTTATACTTTAACCTTATAGGCATGTTTTCTAGGTGAACAGTGCGATACAATAACAAATGAAATGATTAAAATTATATAGGCATGATCTCTAATGGATATGCTGCAACAATGCAAATTGAAGGAAAGTTCAACGATATTTATTTCCCATGGGCAGGTTTTCTAATAACATGTAACAACAAGGATAGTTGAAGCATTTGATCTCATGCTTTGCTAGGAGACAAGTAATATGTGTGTGTGCTTCTCCTAATGGCATGATTTCTACAATGTACATAGAGAGTGAACGACACATATAACAAACACATTATTAATCCCTATAGGCATGTTATCTACCCATCGCATGTAAATATTAAAAACTACCCCATTTGTTGTTACTAACAACCCCGATTGTTTATACAAAGATCATTACATGCCCAATAATGAGTAAAGTAACAATGTTACATAATAGTGAACATACCCACAGTAGGCCTAAATAAAAATAAAAATTAATACCAACATTGTCTGGGCCTTCAATATCTCCTACATAGCGTACCCAGGCCTTCAACAAAGATTCACTTTCAATTCACGATCCAAGGGTCCATAGAAGAGTCCAAACAAAATTTACTTAATCACAACGCCAAGTGTTGCACCACTTGAAACAACCAAATTCAGATACATGGTACATGACAAGGGAAGGGGAATAATAAGAACAATTATGGAGGTTGAGGGAGTGACTAAGGACCAAGCCCTAGTGTGTCAGAATTCACAAGGGCCTCAATTGGACCCCGAGTTGTGCTCACACTAGGGAGGCCAACAATAAAACCTAGATAGTTGTGGATTTCAGCATGCTAAGAATGAGAATTCAGAATAGCATGAGTAGCAAGTAAGGGGAGTGGATAGTTATGGAAGGACAGAAATTAAGTGATACACTAAGTTGATCATACAGAGCAACTAATCAAGCAGGTTAGTAGGTTCACCAGGATTTCCACACATAGCAAAGTACCACACAGACAACCTCATATTGAAAGAATTAGGGGAGGAAACAGGTTTGCAGGATATACATAGATTATCATGTACAAATGCATGATACTAAACCAGTTGAGACCTAAAGGTTCAAATTAAGTTAAGTACACATACTAGTGCCATGTTAATCAGTATTTAGACATGATGGGGAACACACCTTGTGAAAATCACTGAAAGGACAGTGTATCAAATGAACTAAAGGCATACTGGGAAGCATAGTAGCATAGAAACAAGATCATAATCGATGGAAAATGGTTGCAGAGATTCAAAGCAGTGCATGATATCAAGCTCATATGAAATAGCCCCTGTAGATATTCTGGGATTGACACAATAAACTAATTAACTGAGAAGGTCTAAGTTATGCCATAAAAAATGGTTTAAACAAGGCATGGAAAACAAGTTGAAGTAACTGTTAAGATGTTAGTCAATCACCAATAGGTATGAGGCTCATGTTGAGTGACACAATAGCAGGGGAACATGTTTAGAGCAAACTTTAAAACCGTATTCCATATAGTTGGGACTAGTACACAAAGAGCAGTCAAGCAGATACAAGACTTAGCACTAAAGGGTTCATTAAAAGTGGGGGTGACTTACATAGAGTTATGCTAGTATTTAAAACAAAATATGAAGAAATTTTATAACTAACAACATATATTCACTAGTCAGATTCATATAAAAATGGGCTTGCATTACATAACTCATTCTAGAAAACAAAGAATCAACATAGAAGTGCAAACCGTAGTGAAGAATACATATTAGCCTAACTCAAGCTAAGGACAAAGAAGTAAACTATCTCATGCGTTCAACTATCATAGAATGACAAAATAGTATTGAGCATTATCATAGTAGTGCGATATTTAGGATTCACAATTAAATCATGCTCATGTAATTCAAACACATATAGGTATGCAGAAAGAAAAAAATTTAAGATTACAAGGGTTAAAACCACTAACAGTAGCAAAATCAAAAGAGTAACAAAGAGAAATAGTAGCAAGAACCCCAAGTCTCTGATGCTTCAGAGTTCACAAGAGCCTCGAGAATGGGCTCCGAGAAGTGCTAGCATCGGAGGAGGTCGTTTAATGGCCTTGGCTTTCAGCCGTCCAAGAATTCAACATTTTTTAGAGAGTATTGAGTGTAACAGAGTGAGTGAGTGAGTGAAATAGGAGAATAGTGAGAACAGTAGTAGTGATTAGGAGATTCTAAGTCTGTTAAAGGGGATTTAGGGGAGGGGTTTATATAGTAGAAGATTTAAACGAACAAACAAGGAAAATTCATCAGTCAAACACAAGAAAGGAAAGAATATCATATGCAATCAAAAATCAGTAAGGGGAAAGGGAATAATCTCAAACCCTACTTGGGTCCAACGGCCTTGAATCGAACCAATAATGCAAGAATCGTTCGTTGTAGCGTGAATATAGATGAAAGATCGTCCAAATCTTCACAAAATCAAGGTAAATTTGTCTCGTTCTTGAGAAGTAGTTGTTGCCAAAAATAGGGCAAGAACTAAGTAACACCATAGACATGCATATAATATCAGATTATTACAAAATAGGTAAGTAAATCATGGATTGATTCCATATTTGGTTTGGAATCGGAGAAGATGCGGGATATGGCGGCTAGGGTTTCTGTGAGAGAAGAAGAGAGGGTGTGAAGGCGGCGGTCTCTGAAGAATGGGGCTAGGGTTTGGGGCTGATATAATTTAAAAGGGTAGGGTTATCATGGATGTTGAGATCAATGTTCTGGATTAGAGAATAAGTGGGGCGAGTCGTTTGTAGTAGGTCACGATCGGGTCAACTTTAAAGGGTAGTTTGGTTTTGGCTGGGGTTCTGGGCTAAGGTATTGGGCTATTCTTTAAGCATACATAATTTAGCAAAATAATTAGTAAATGAGTAAAATATAATTGTGCACTAAAATGATTAAAAATAATGATTTAGTATTATAAAATATAAAGATGCTATTTTGACACAAATAATATAAAATAAAGAGAAATTGTGTATGAATATAAGTCATTATTCCAAAATTAGATAAATAGCTTAAAAATGCTAATGTAATTATATGAAATGAAATAAAAATATTTGAAACATATATTATAGGTGCAAAATAATAATTGTAGGTAACTAAGTCATCACAAAATAATTTAAAAGGATAATTACTAAATATTTAAATAGTTTAAATACAAGAAAATTAATTTAAAGCTCTAAAAATTATGAAAATTATAGAAAATGCTTGTAAACTAAGTAATGATGAAAAAAAATGCTATTTTGGAAGTATATGTATATCTAAAAAAATATGAGGGCAAAATTGGGTATTAACAGCTGCCCCTCTTTACCCGAGGATGATGAAAGAGTTGTCGGGTAAAGAAAATGATGACCAATTTTGGCCGAATTGAGTGAGGGATGGTGTGATTTGAAAAAATGGGGGTTGAAGCTTGGTTCCTGAGTTGCCTACATATCCTTGGTGTTACGGGAATCAAGCCATGTATAGTTCTATATCCAATGGTGAACGAGACCGATGGAGTTGTTATAGGAATGGTCATATGTTTTGAAAAAGGTTCGTTGGGGTAGGACAATATCAAATGAATTGTGCGAAGTCATGGATGTGAATCTGAAATGTTATGGATGTATCTCAAAATGAATATCTGAAGGATTATCGAGTAAATGTGGGTAACTAGTGGTGATTGGTTATGTGTGAAATAATTGCAGGATAAACGTCGTGAACGAAAATCGGAGCGAAGATTGCTCCTGTTGAGAGAATGCTTACTTCATGGGTTACCTGCAAAACTTAAAACACGATGCATGCAAGAATATAGATTATGGCGAGAATTTAAAAATGATGCAAATTCCCTTTGGACCATGAAAGTTGTATTTGGACGGTGAGGATGATGTCCTTAGACCATGACGTCCTGGGCCATGAATCATGTGATAAGGGATTCGCAGGACATGAAATTATGTCCTCGGACCATGAAAATGGTGCCTCTGAAACATGAATCCTTTGAATAATGATGTGCAATATTTAGAGATCCTCAGGCCATGGAATGATGTCTTCCGGCTATGAGGATGATGCCTTCGGACTATGACGACTTTGGAAAAAATGGCTATGTTTCAGCCCATGAGATTCAAAGATATGATGCTCGGTCGTATGTGAAGTAAAACAAGACAGAGATTAGGCAATGCTTAGCCGCAGGTGAATAAAAGATAATGCTGGGTTTTAAATAGAGAAGCAGAGATAGCATTTGGTTTTATGCAAAGACAATCGATGCTTATCCTTAAGCAGTTGAGGAGGAAATTCTTAGTCTCATGAAAGAAGAGGAGATGATGCTTAGTCTCGATGAAAGGAAAGACAGTGCTTAGCCTCATGCAATTTGGGAGGCAATACTTAGCCTCATACAAGAAGAGGAGACAGTGCTTGGTCTTGATGCAAGGAAAGACAATGCTTAGCCTTATGCAAATAGGGAGGCAATGCTTAGCCTCATGAAAGAAGAGGAGACATTTCTTAGTCTCATGCAATTAGGGAGGCAATGCTCAGCCTCATGCAAAGAATAGAAGACAATGGTTAGTCTCGATGGAAGGAAAGACAGTTCTTAGCTTTATGCAATTGAGGAGGCATGACTTAGCCTCATGCAAATAGGAGGCAATGCTTAGTCTCATGCAAAGAATGGCAGTTCTTAGACTTATACAGTTAAGGAGGCGGTGCTTGGCCTCATTCAAATAGTCGACAATGCTTAGTCTCATACAAAGAAAGGCAATGCTTAGTCTTATGCAATTGAGGATGCATGGCTTAGACTCATGCAAATAGGAGATAATTCTTAGTCTCATGCAAAGAAAGGCAGTGCTTAGCCTTATGCAGTTAAGGTGGCGGTGCTTGGCCTCATGCAAATAAGAGATAATGCTTAGTCTCATGCAAAGAAAGGCAATGCTTAGCCTTATGCAGTTAGGGAGGCAGTGCTTAGCCTCATGCAAATATGAGACAATGCTTAGTCTCATGCAAAGAAAGGAATTTCTTAGCCTTATGCAGTTAGGGAGGCAGTTCTTAGCCTCATTCCAATAAGAGACAATTCTTAGTCTCATGCAAAGAAAGCCATTTCTTAGCTTTATGTAGTTAAGGAGGTAGTGCTTAGCCTCATGAAAATAGGAGAAAATGTTTAGTCTCATGCAAAGAAAGGCAGTGCATAGCCTTATGCAGTTAGGGGGACAATTCTTAGCCTCATGAAAATAGGAGACAATGCTTAGTCTCATGCAAAGAAAGGCAGTTCTTAGCCTTATGCAGTTAGGGAGGCAGTTCTTAACCTCATGCAAATAGGAGATAATGCTTAGTCTCATGCAAAGAAGGGCAGTGCTTAGCCTTATGCAATGGCGACGACAGTGTTTAGCCTCGTGCAAGAAAACAATGAGTGATGGTGAGAAAGTAGAGTATTTATTAGCTGGAGATGCTTGGGATGGATAATTTTCTATCTTGAAGGTAGTGACCTGATGTGTCTCCAGATATTATTATCTTACTGCGCCTGCATCCAAAGAAAAATTGTGAGTTTTGTGGGGGAGGTTGGTTCGTGCTTTCGCGTTCTCGTTTGCCTTTGCTCCTGCCTTGAGATCCTATTTTGAGTTACCCCGGGCAACATCTGGCTGTTTATAAAAATAAAGTTTTCGAGAAAAATATGTGTGCATTTGATGAATGCAGTTATTTGAAATATAGTACTATGAAATATCAAGTAATTTAGATGAACTAATGACTGTGTCCTCCTCAAAATTCTGCCCCAGTTTAAAAGCAATTCTTTTACTGCTCTACGTCTGACGAAGTTGGTCGGACTTGCTTCAGAATTTGAGGGTCCTCCTCAAAATTTTGCCCCCGTTTCTGACCGTGGAAAAATGAAGATTTTATTGAGATGTGACTGAACCCACATGGCTTCCTACGTATCCCCTCTTAAACGGAAATCGGGTCAAGCGTAGTTCAGTTACATCAGATGAAGAACTGTAAACAATCTAAACGTAATATCTTTTGACTGCGTCTGAGTTGATAGGTTTTGGTCAAATTTCTCCGTCCATTTCTGCAAGTATGAGCGCTCCTCCTGTTATTACTCTGTGAACCATGTAAGGCCCTTGTCAATTGGGTGAAACTTTCCCTTTAGCTTCATCTTGATGCGGGAAGATCCACTTTAGCACCAGCTTCCCCGATGTGAATTGTCGAGGCCTGACCCTTTTGTTGAAAGCTCCGGACATTCTGTTCTGGTAAAGTTGACCGTGACATACCACATTCATTCTTTTCCCATAAATGAGAGCTAGTTGTTCATAGCGACTTCGTATCCATTCTGCATCACTGAGTTCAGGCTCTTATATGATTCTCAAAGAAGGGATTTCTACTTCGGCGGGAATGACTGATTCAGTATCGTAGACCAGTAAGTAAGGAGTTGCCCTAGTTTATGTGCGAACCGTGGTACGATATCCCAATAAGACAAATGGTAATTTCTCGTGCCATTGTTTGTTATTATCTACCATATTCCTTAATATATTCTTGATGTTCTTGTTGGCGGCTTCCACGACTTTATTCATTTGCGGCCTGTATGCTGTGGAATTCTTGTGCTTGATCTTGAAGGTTTCACACATGGATCTCATTAAATCACTGTTAAATTTGGCGGCGTTGGCGGTGATGTTTGATTCCGGCACCCCGAATCGACATACAATATGATCCCTCATGAAATCTGTGATGACCTTCTTAGTTACAACCTTGTAAGATGCGAATTCAACCCATTTTGTGAAATATTCTATGGCCACCAGAATGAACCTGTGCCCATTTGACGTGGCGGGTTTGATTGGACCGATGACGTCCATCCCCCAAGCGGATAAAGGCCAAGGTGCACTTGTTGCATTGAGTTCATTGGGTGGTACTCGTATCATATTAGCATGTACTTGTCATTGATGACACTTTTGGACATCTGATGCAGTCTGTTTCCACAGTCATCCAAAAATATCCTGCTCTTAATATCTTCTTAGCTAAGACAAAGCCATCCATATGTGGTCTACAGGTTCCTTCATGTATCTCTTCGAGCAATTTGGATGCTTCCTTGGCGTCGACACACCGTAATAACCCCAGATCCGGAGTCCTTCTGTACAGAATTCCTCTACTTTGGAAGAAGTGGTTGGATAATCTTCGGAGTGTGGGGTTTTAAGTATGATTTGCGCGCTCCGAGTACTCTCATTTTGCCAAATATTCTTTGATGTCATGGAACCATGGGTTTCCATCAGTTTCTTCTTCAACATAAGCACAATAAGCTAGCTGATTATGGATCCCTACTGGAATAGGATCGATGAAATTCTTGTCTGAGGGTTGTATCATGGAAGATAGAGTGGCCAATGCATCTGCGAGCTCATTTTGGATTCTCGGAACATGTTTGAACTCTTTCTTTGTGAATCTCTTCATCAATTCTTGTACATAGTATAGATACGACGATATTTTTGTATTCTTTGTAGCCGATTCTCCTAGAACCTGGTGTACCAAAAGGTCTGAATCACCAACTACCAACAATTCCTGAACATTCATGTCAATGGCCAACTTGAGTCCTAAGATGAAAGCCTCATATTCTGCCATATTGTTGGTATATGGAAACCTGAGCTTTGTGGATACTGGATAGTGTTGACCTGTCTCTGATACTAAAACTGCTCCAATACCCACTCCTTTGAAATTTGTAGCCCTATCGAAGAACATTCTCCAACCATCGTAGGTTTCAGTGATATCTTCTCCTACGAATGATACCTCTTCATTGGGAAAATATGTTTTTAGTGGTTTGTATTCTCTACCTACAGGATTTTCTACCAGATGATCCGCTAATTCTTTCCCCTTGACCGCTTTCTGAGTTAAATATATGATGTCGAACTCACTCAGCAATATCTGCCATTTTTCCAACTTCCATGTAGGCATGGGTTTCTGGAAGATGTATTTTAGCAGATCCATCCTTGATATGAGATGTGTGGTGTAGGCACAGAAGTAGTGCCTCAACTTTTGAGCTATTCATGTCAGAGCGCAGCAGGTGCGTTCCAACAAAGAATACTGTGCTTCTTAGGGTGAACTTCTTACTTAGATAGTATATGGCCTGCTCATTTCTTCCCGTCTCATTGTGTTGTCCCAAGACACAGTCGAAAGCCCCATCTAGTACAGATAAATAGAGTAGCATAGGTCTCCCAGGTTCCGGTGGGACCAGGACCGATGGTTTGGACAAATATTCCTTGATCTTGTCAAAGGCTTTCTGGAATTCTTCAGTCTAACTCGTTGCAGCGTCTTTCTTCAACATTTTGAAAATTGGTTCACAGATCACAGTTGATTGTGCTATGAAACGACTAGTGTAATTGAGACACCCTAAGAAACTCATCACATCTTTCTTGTTCTTCGAAGGTGAAAATCTTGGATAGCCTTGACCTTTTAAGGGTCTAGCTCAATTCCTCAGCGGCTGACGGTGAACCCTAACAGTTTTCAGCAGGGACTCCAAAGGCACATTTTGCGGAATTCAGTTTCAGATTCTACCTTTGAAGTCGATCAAAGAATTTCCTCAAATCTGTTATGTGATCTGTACCCTTTTTAGATTTTATGATGACGTCGTCCACTTACACCTCTATCTCCTTATGTATCATGTTGTGGAAAATGATTGTCATGGCCCTCATATAAGTGGCTCCGACATTCTTCAGGACAAACGACATCATTTTGTAGCATACACTCCCCATGGTGTATTAAAGGGTGTCTTTTTGGCATCCTCCTCATCCATCCAGATTTGATGATATCCCGCGAAGCAATCCACAAAGGACTGGAGTTCATGCTTGGCACAGTGGTCAATCAGTGTGTGTATATTAGGTAACGGGAGATCATATTTGGGAATTGCTCTGTTTAAGTCCCGATAGTCGACACATACTCTGACTTTTCCATCCTTCTTGGGGACTGGCACGATGTTAGCCAACCAGGTTGTATATTCAACCACTCTAAGAAACATGGATTTGCTCTACTTGGTGACTTCCTCTTTTATTTTCAGACTCATGTCTGGATTGAACTATCTGAGCTTCTGCTTTACAGGCGGACACATAGGGTTGGTTAGTAGTTTATGAGCCACTATGGACGTGCTCAAACTGGTCATGTCATCATAGGACCATGCAAAAATATCCTCGTACTCTTTCAAAAATCGGATGTATTCTTCTTTTCCCTACGGTGATAGGTAAATGCTTACACGAGTTTCCTTGACTGTTTCGGAGTCTCCTAAATTAACCATTTCAGTCTCATACAAATTGGACTTAGGCTTGTATATTTTTCACTTCTCTAACAATTTCCTCGGGTATTATATCCTCTTTCTGATCCTCTGAATCACTATCCTTATGTTGCGTTGTCTCATTACATGTCACGGTCGTAGGTTCATCAGGGTAAGTAATAATAACGCTGTAGAGAGAAAATGCAAAGGATAATAAATACTAAAACAACAATCCATTGATCAATATTGAAAACGTCAAACAAATGCAGTTCTATGATTCGAGCAATTATTTCAAAACGAAAACGTTTAAAAAAACAAAATACTAAAAATGTCTTAAATGCCCATAAAATTGCTTTTGAAAATAAATGATGTTAATTGCCAGTCTACCCAGGAATTCGACGGGCCCTTGATGGTGCAGCAGTCCAATTCTTGAGAACAACTCCCTTCTCTATTGTCCGAATAATAAGTCCTTCCTCCTCCTCCTCCTCAACTATCGCACTGAAATCCATGTCTTCATCATCCACGAACAGATCCCTTATGACGGCTAAAACTTCATCTTCTTCGGACCCCCACATCATGTCAGCTTGATGAAATGACTGGCTCAAATTGTGTACTTTTTGCTCTAGAGGGTAATAAGGACCACGCCATGGTGACGACCAATTCTGATACTCGTGCCAGGTGTATTCATACCCGAGACCAAAATTTGTGTCGTGACGCTTTAGATGTATTAGTTTGGTGATCCCCTAGAGATTCTTGCCGAGATCCTTGCCATGTTCATTCCTGTCCATGCCAATATTCTTTCTATCTTACTGCTCCACCATTTGTCTTTCTCAATTAGTTGACGTGCTCGATGCGATGGTATATTTCTCCACCCAACTTCCTTCTATTCCTGACGATCGGAACATTTTGATCGGTGTAAATGGGATTACTTCCGTCCCCATGGATAATTACTTCCTGATGGTTCCACTCGAACTTCACGGCCTGATGTAGAGTAGAAGCTACGGCCCCAACGACATGTATCCAAGGGCGTCCCAATAACAGATTGTATGTAGAGGATATATCCAACACTTGAAACTCAACATCAAAATAGGTCGGGCCCATCTGTAGGCTGAGGTTGGTCTCCCCAATTGTGGCCCTTTGAGACCCATCAAATGCTTTCACGTTCATACTCCCTACCCGTATCTCGTGCAGACCTTTACCCAACCTTTTCAAAGTAGTTAGTGGACAGATGTTGAGACTCGAACCCCCATCTATCAGGACCCTGGCAATGAATTTGTCCTCAAACTGCACTGTGATATGCAGTGCCCTGTTGTGACTTAATCCTTCTGGTGGCAGCTCGTCTTCATGAAAAGTGATCTTGTGGCTTTCCAATACTTGCCCTACCATGTTGGACATCTCTCCACTAGTAATGTTATTGGGTACATAGGCTTCATTCAACACCTTCATCAAGGCATTCCTATAGGCCTCGGAGTTTTGCAGCAGTGATAAAATGGATATTTGAGCAGGGATTTTGTTTAGATGGTCAACCACAGAATATTCTATTGCCCGCACCTTTCTCCAATGATCATCTGGGCCATTCTCAATGACAGACGGCTTAGAAGCGGATTCTTTGCTTGTTCCTCCCAAATGATCGAGTGTGTAAACCCTACTAGTTCTGGTCATGCCTTGTGCTACACCTGTTTCTTCCATTTTTGCCTTTCCTTTCCTTCATGCTTCTGCAACATAGTCCCAAGGTATATAATTAGACTTAAAAAAGAACATGGGTGCTACCATCACGGTGAAGGGTGTTGTCACTTCAACCTCAAACGGAGTTGGTGCGGCTACATCAGCTTCAATTGGTGCCTGATTTTTTACCACGATAGGTGTGAGAGTGACTGGAGATATTTTAGGATTATCCCCTTCTTGAATGAGTCCAATTGACCCTTCCGAGTCCCATTCTTCATCGGTCTCTATCACGTTTACCCCTTCACCCCTGTGATCCGGTAGAGGATTGTTACGAACATTGGGTGCATCCTCCTTTGCCTGTATGACTT
Source organism: Nicotiana knightiana (assembly GCA_005239525.1). Taxonomy (NCBI): domain Eukaryota; kingdom Viridiplantae; phylum Streptophyta; class Magnoliopsida; order Solanales; family Solanaceae; genus Nicotiana; species Nicotiana knightiana. Next base: position 35,586 of record ML375738.1, read on the forward strand.
TGGTGTCAATTAATGTCTGAATCTTATCCTACAAAGTACGACACTCATCAATAGTATGACCTTTCATGCCTGAATGATATGCACATGTCTTATTTGGATTAATCCACTGGGAGGACTTTTCCATAGCAAAAACGGGAATGGGAGTGAGATAACCAGCAGCCTTAAGTCTCTCGTACACTTGGTCTATGAGTTCAGCAATTGGGGCGTATTGTCTGGGTGATCTACAGTCAAAATATGGTCTAGGTTTTTGGTAGTTTTGGCGGGCTGGTGGTGAGTATTAGTATGCTGGTTGGGTTTTATAAGTATGGTAAGTGGTGGTAGGTTGTTGGTATCTGGGAGGTGAATGCTAATATGTGGGTGGGGGTGTTTGGAATGTAAGAGGAGACTTTGGACCTTGGGCTACCATCACTGCACCTACTGCTTTCTTCTATGAGATACCTCCTGACTGTAAGGCTTTATTGGTGGCTTGGAGTGCTTCAAAATTTGTCACCATTCCGCTTTTGATCCCTTATTCTATTCTTTCTCCCAAATTGATGATGTTACAAAATTTTTGGTTTTATAACCATCAGTCTTTCGTAGTACTGCGTATCCTCAGCTCTGACGAAGAACTTATTCATCTGCTCTTCTATCAGCGCTAGCTTACTTTTGTAGCTTCAGACCTCCCTCGAGTAGCATACTCACAGAAAGTTTTTGTTGGCTTCTTCTTATTATTTTGAATGTAGAAAACGTCTGGTGCATTTTTTTTGTGTTAAACCTGAACCGATCCATGAAATCTGATGCCATGCTCACCCAATTAACCCATTTCTTTGGGTTCTGACTGATGTACTAGGACAGGGCATCTCCAGTGAGGCTCCTCATGAACAACTTCATGCAGATTCTTTCATCCTTGCCAACCCCTACAAGCTTGTGACAATACGTTCTCAATTGCACCTTTGGATCGCCAATCCCGTCAAATATTTCGAACTTAGGAGGTTTCTAACCGTTTGGCAGTTCTACATCCGGATGAATACACAAATCTTCATAATTCAAACTCTCAATGCCTTTACTCCCTTCGACAATTTGAACTCTGCCAGTAAGCTTTTTGAGCTCTTCCGCCATGTTCTTGATGAGCAGGTCCTTCTCGGTGGATTCGGGTATTGTATACGGCTAAAATCGGAGAGCGCGATTTCATGATCATTATGGCATTCCATAGCCCATCTTTAGAGGGCTCAAAGCACAGTTCGAGGTTTGACATCAAGGAAGCATATCGAGTAATTTCCATGCTCGACCTCGTGGCGGTAGAAATCGATGACCATCATGGAAAAATGGGAAATTTTGAAAAGGCACGTGATTAAAGCTGACCAAGTCTGCAAGAATAGTACAAGTCCGTACTTTGACATTAAATAGTTGTACCAGCTGCATTTCTTTGTAATAATTACATATGTACTATGTTGGGATTCCCCCTCTTATATAAAGGGAACCCTTGTCATTTTGTAAGATATATGATATTTAATACAAGAACAAGAACATTTTCTGCTCTCTAACTCAAACATTCTCTACAATTGTTCCATCGATTTATTGCTTTCAATTCATCGTGTTCATTGATTGTTCTTCACTTATTGCTTATTTTTTATCATAAAGAGGCCATTTCAAGGCCCATTAAGCTTTTAATTCTTCATCGATCGCCCCTTGTCGAGCACTCGAGTTTGACTCTGAGGCCCATTTTTGGCCAGCTCGAGACCCCGTCTCATAACTGCTCGATTTGCACAATTCCATTATCCTTTGCTCTTATCTCGTTTTTCTTAACTCTCACTTAGCATCTATTGCCTAAACAGCTAGTCTTAAAATAAATCACATATTTTTAGAACCACAAAATCAAATATAATTGTAATTACCATTTTTCACGGTAAACAGTCTGGCGCCCACCATGGGGCTAAAAATAATAGTGATTGTTTTAGTGCTGGTTTTCTAAAAACACAAGTTGTTCTTTACACTTTTTCTTGTCTAAGAATCTTCAATTTGAGGTCAGAAAATGTCTAACTCAGTGAATGCACATGAAAACATCGGTCCTGAGGATCATTTAGAGAACGGTGCAGCTGCTTCAGGCCCCGGTGCACCGCCATAAAACCCTAAAAGGGCACCAATACGAATACCCATCGATGAAGGATCACGCACCGCTCGACATATTGATGTAAGCTCTCATACAGAAGAAAGTGTGCGCGAAGCAGACCAACATGAAGCACAGAGAACCCCTGCTCAAGGGGAAAGTGAAGTTAGCCTTCATGTCATTTTTGAGATGTCGCAAGCACAACAAGTGGATATTGCTCAACTACAAAGCCATAAAAAACTCCAAGCACAGCACCACCGAAAGCGGCTCCTCTTGTCGAACAGGCACCAGAAAGGTCGAGCAATAATGGGTCAACATCCGACCCCTCTATCATGAAGATGCTCGAGGACCTCACAAAGACGATTGAATCAGGCGAAAAGAAGATAGAAGCTAACGACAAAAAGCTGGAGACCTATAACTCGAGGGTCGATCAGATCCCAGGTACACCCCCGATTCTGAAGGGTGTAGATTCAAAGAAGTTCGTGCAAAAGCCATTCCCATCGAGTGCGGCTCCAAAGCCCATCCCGAAGAAATTCAGAATGCCCGATTTCCCGAAGTATAATGGGACCTCGGACCCCAATGAGCATATTACTGCTTACACTTGTGTTGTGAAAGGGAACAACTTAAAAGATGACGAGATTGGATCCGTCATATTGAAAATTTTGGAGAAACACTGTCCAAAGGGGCCATGATGTGGTATCATAACCTACCCCTGAACTCGATAGATTCGTTTGCCATGATGGAAGACTCTTTTATGAAGGCGCATGTTGGTACCATCAAGGTCGTTACGAGGAAATCTGACATCTTCAAAATCAAATAAATAGAGAATGAGATGTTAAGGGAGTTCGTATCCCGCTTCCAATTGGAATGAACGGAATTACCACCGGTCTCTGATGATTGGGCAGTGCAAGCCTTCACTCAGGGCTTGAATGAATGAAGCTCAATAACTTCAAAGCAGCTGAAGCAACACTTAATCGAGATCCCATCGTAGTTTGGGAGGATGTACACAACATGTATCAGTCAAAGATCATAGTCGAGGACGACCAATTGGAAGCCCCCTCGGGCTCGGTGTATCCCAACAGGCTCTTAGCAAGGAAATCGAAGCTTCTAGAGAGAGAGCCGAGGCCAAACAAAGAAAGGTATCAATCGTATATAAAAAATCGGAGAAATATTCTGAGGCGCAACATACCTCAAAGTGACCGAAGGATGGATCGAGGCCAGAATCCTTGGGGACTCGTGAACAAAGCAGGGTTTGACAGGCACACAGGGCCGATAAAGGCACCCCGGCTATCTAAGTACAACTTCAACATTGATGTTTCAGACATCGTATTGGCCATAGGTAAAATCAAAGACACTAGGTGGCCAAAATCCGTACTATCAGATCTTTCGCAAAGGAACCCTAGCTTGATATGCGAATATCACGTCACTCACGGTCATAAGACTAAGGATTGCAGACAGCTTCAAGAAGAGGTAACCTGACTAGTTAACAAAGGGCACCTTGGAGAGTTCCTCAGCGACTGAGCTAAAAACCAATTTCGGGAAAGAGAGGTGAACAAGAAAAATGAAACAAAAGAACTACAACACGTCATCCACATTATTATTGGAGGAGCCGACATCCCTCAGGGACCCATTTTCAAGCGAACAAAAGTATCCATCACCAGGGAAAAGAGAACTAGGAGCTACATACCTGAAGATGCTCTTTCATTCAGCGAAGAGCACATCGAGACCTTATCTCAACCTCATAATGATGCACTGGTAATTTCTTTTATTTTGAATAAATTTCAGGTTAAATGTGTGCTCGTGGATCCAGGTAGCTCAACCAATATAATTAGGTCGAGGGTGGTAGAGCAACTCGGATTGCTCGACCAGATCGTGCCCGCCTCTTGATTCCTCAACAGATTCAACATGGCGAGCGAGACAATGAAAGGGGAAATCATCCTCCCAGTCAACATCGCTGGTACAATTCAAGATACCAAGCTTCATGTCATCGAAGGTGACATGAGATACAATGCTTTGCTTGGAAGGCCATGGATTCACAGTATGAGGGCGGTGCCGTCAACCCTTCATCAAATAATGAAGGTTCCTATGAAGGATGGAGTAAAAATAGTGTACGGAGAGCTGCACGTAGCAAAATAAATGTTCGCACTGCACGATGAGGCACCAGCACCGACACCTTCTACATTGAAGGAGCCAAAGAACGAGCAAAACAGCCGAGTAGCAATCACAAACTACATCCTCGGATGAACGAATAAAAGACCGTGCCACGTCCTCAGAACGAGTAACTGAAGCATATCTAGACTTGAACGCCACCACAGTTAAGGTAAAATCCTCTCCCTCTTTCATTCACATTTTACACTAACCTATGTGCAGGTGTTCGATTGAAAGGAATCGAAGCACCTCCAGCTCGAAGGCCTTAGGTTTTAAAGCATGCGTTGCGCTCTTTTTCCCTCATATCGTATTTTGTCCCAAATGGGTTTTACCGACGAGGTTTTTAACGAGGCAACATCCATATGCTACCTAAGGAGAAATCATCAAGTATTCAAAGCTTCTCTTCGATCAACTTCAAATACTAAGGGGCACCCTCACGAGAGATCACCTCCTCAAAGAAATTAAAATATTCCAAAGAGGGTCTCGAGAAGAAAATGATGTATCGGACCAAACGGTCGAATGAACCGTGTCCGCGCAGAATAATCAAACCCTAGATGGCGAAAACATGTATACTTGTACCAAGTAATCGAAGGAGAATATTTTATCATCAAAACACTTCGCGCTTCAAAGAAGTTTGTTATTTTCACAAAAAACGACCCCAGGGCCAGAAATGTCTCGAACACTCGGGACTGACATCAAAAACTCAAAGCCATAAGACCTCAGGGCCGGCAACTTCGAGCTCATAACCCTCAATGAGGCAATATCGCATCTGTAAGACCTCAACGAGGCATGCTCAAACTTGTAAGCCCTCAACAAGGCAACGTGTAAGACCTCAACGAGGCATGCTCAAATTCATAAGCCCTCTATGAGGAACCAATGTAAGCCCTCCATGAGGCAATATAAAAAATGTAATACCTCCATGAGGCAATATCAAGTTTATAAGACCTCAATGAGGCAACATCAAAAAGTTTGCTATTTTCACAAGGAACATCTCCAAAGCCAAAAACTTTCGATGTCCTAAGGACTGTCACCGATAGTCACCCCATCGAGCCATGAAAAAATCGAAGCCATAAGACCTCAGGTTCGGAAACTTCGAGCTCATAAGCCCTCAATAAGGCAATAGCTAACATGTAATACCTCAAGCAATGCATGTACAAACCTATAAGACCTCAAGCAAGGCATGTACAAATTTGTAAGACCTTAAAAAGGCATAATCCCGATATCAAAGTCAAGGCTATATATTCGAACTTGTAAGACCCCTAAAAAGGCATACCCTCGATATAGACGCCGTGATATCTCACTCGGGGACTAAAAGGCTACGGCCAAATACAATGATCACGGTCACAAGGCTCCGTCCAAACCAACACGACTTGGAGACGTTCAACCGTCGCCATAAAATCACAGGACTCCAATTACTTCGAAAATACTTCAAAAAGAACCGGTTAATCAGGCTAACCTCGGCATAAGAAAACGAGCTTCGATCATATCCCGAAAATGAAAAGGCTTCAAAATATTTTTCATCGAGCAAAACCTTCTGAGGTGCTCATTTATCGTCACATAACGACTCATAATCGAGGTTCTTTTGAGCCGTCGAAGAGTCGGACGAACACAAAAACTTCAAAAAAGTCTTTAACGAGGGAAAACTATAGCCACATTAAAGGTCGTACCGACCCAATACGTAAGAGCCTAAGGGACAATGTGCAAGAGCCTATGGGCCAGCCTAAAGCGCCTAAAGGCCAATGCGTAAGAGCCTACGGGCCAGCCTAAAAAGCCTCAAGGCCAATTTATAAACCCAAGGGTTTTTTACCTCGAAGACCAATTCATCGGGCTAATTGTTGAAAAGCATCGAAATACAGAACAGAAAAAGCAGACACACGCAAATGGAAATTTATGTAAAGGGAAAACCGGAAGGTCTCTTTTTACATATATATTGCAAGGATACATTTAAAATGCTCTCACAAAGGGCCCTATACAAAGAAACAAAAAGGTAAGAAACCTAGTCTACTCTCGGGGACTTGACCTTTCTCCCCATTGGGGACTATAGCCTCGTCAGCCCTTCGGGGCCAACTCCCTCGAAGGCCTTCAAACATCAGGTCCGTCTTCAATGGAAATGAAGAATTTGGCGTCGATCTCATCCGCCTTGGCTTGCTTTATCTCCTCCGAGAGATCGAAACCTTTAGCCTGAATCTCTTCGAGGGTCTCCCTCTGAGATCTGAATCAGGCGTAGTCATTTCTCCTTCTCTCTCTATCGAAGGCCCCCATCAACTCTGCCCGAGCTTCAGTAACATCTTTTAAGTAAAAAACTACCTTCTTATCGGCCTTTACTCGGAGCCCTTCGTCTTCGACTTGAGCATCCACTACCTCGGCCTTCATCTTCAAAAGATCTGTTTCGAGCTCAGCAATTGTGCTTGTTTGGACCGAGTTGCTTTCTCGGGCATTCCGAAGCTGTATCTCGAGAGCGGAATCCTTAGCCAAAGCATTCTTTTCGGCCACAACGTGAGCATCTATCTGGGCCCTCAAAGCATTGCATTCAAAATTAATCTGGCCGACTTTGCCCCAGAGGTGTTCAAGCGCTTTCGTCTTTCTCTACAACTGAAATATCAAATATTAGCTCTCAAAGATGGGAAAAGAGACATGTACCCCCCTCAAAATAAAGATTACCTGTTTCTCGAGATTGCCTTCATAATCTCAGCTTCGATTCATCTCCAATTGAAGATATATCAACTCTCTTGTCTTCTTATCACAAAGAAGCCTGAGAGATTTCTCCTTGCCCAAGGCTTCCCTCAAGTTGGCCTTACATTAGAGCAGCTCGGACTTGAGCTTGTCAAAAGCCTATGAAAAAGAAGCTTCAGTTCAAAAGATGAAAATACAAAGCTGAAAAACCAACAAGATCACCGAAGCTCACCACAGAACAGAGCCGCGGAGCCTCCTTGAACGCCGAGCGTGCGTCTACTGGCCTGGTCTCATCGTCCCCAATCAAACCACCCTGGAAGGGGACGTGATCGCTCGAGGCTCCACTTGATTTAGGCGGCCCCTGGACCTAAACGTCCCTCGAAGTACCTCGACGGGAGAAAAGATAGCAGCTGAAGATCTTTATCACTCGAAGTACGGTCAACGGGAGAAGAAGATAGGACAGAAGATCCCTATCCCTCGAAGTACCTTCGACGGGGGAAGAAGACTATGGCAAAGGAGGAATCGCTCTCCTAAGGATAGAGACCTCGGGTTCGGCAGGCTCAGGTGCCTCGAGAGAAACCCGATCCCAGCCATCGATGTGCAATCACCTTTTTCTGTTGCATCGATTCTCACATGTCGTCCAATGGACACATGATTTTCCTCTACGGTTGCATCTCCTTTATGCCTCCGGGCAGGCCTTGCCTCACTATGAGCATCATCATCTCTCGAGGATCCCTTCATTTTATTGTCTTTCTCTGGCTCTGAAGCCGAAGGTCCCTGCCCCTCCCCGAGAGGGCATGGCCTCACTTCAGAGAAATCACAAATGCCTGCAACAAATAAATTATCAAACAAAAAATAAGGTGTATCCCTTAAATAAGAAACCACACAGCACATACCGTGGTGTTTTTCTTCCCATCGGCCTTTCGACAAGTCTCTCCACTTGCGTTCATCATAGGTTGAGCAAGCTGCCAATTTTCGAGTCCAATCCTCCAGATCGAGGACCTCATGTGGAAACCATGGGATCGCTGCGGAGAAATGAAGAAAATATTCTTACGGAGTCCGACTCCACTATGAACAAAAATGATAAAATACAACGTATCACTTACGTGTGAAATTTCATTTCTCAGGAAATGGAAAGAACTCCGCAGGAATAATATTGATAGTCCTCACTTGGACAAACTGACTCATCCACCCTAGGTCCCTACCTTCTTCATCACTGGCGATAAAGGGCCTGGTGGATCAACGTCGCAGAGTGATCAGACCTCGGTAATGTAAAGGTCGGTACAGTATGATAAAATGGCTGAGGGTAAACTCGAGCTCGGCTTTCTCAGCAAAAAACCTTGTCATCAACACTATCCTCCAGAATGACGGGTGGACCTGAACTAAGGTGACTCGATATCTTCGACTGAGCTCGAGTACGACTCTGTCGAGAGGGCCCAACATAAAGGGGTACGTGTATACATTCAAAAACCCCTCTACATGGTCCATGATACCCTCTTCCCGAGAAGGTACCTGTAGTATCACCTTTTCTCCCCATCCACAGTCTCTCCTGACTGCCTCGAGGTGTTTCTCTCCTATTGATGGGATGAACCTCGATGCATGATCCCGATGGCCCTGAATATTGAGAGGTCTCTCCAACGTAAAATCCTTCCTCGAGAAGAAACAACTTGAAGTTAGCTCGCCAAACGCCGGCGGTGTACCACTGACCGGGCGGGAAGCAGAGGTAGAACTTTCCTTTTCCTGGTGAACAAATATGGGCACGGCAGCCATAACTATTTGAATAAAGATAAAGAGGAAGAAAGCGCAAGCAAAAGCTTTGAACTAAAGAAATAGAAGAGCTGAGAGAAGGAAGAAATCTTTAAAGAAAAAACTAGTTTTGCAAGCTGCAAAACCTAAACTGAAGAAGAAGCGAGCATATATATAGAACAAGCGGCGACTATTCATCTACCTTGAAGACCAATTAATTCTGACAAAGTCATTATAACTTTCGGGGAAGTGTACCGGCGGGGTTACCTCGGTCACTTCACGGTCATGTCATATGAATGGCGTTGTCATACAGCGTTTGAGGGATCGAAACCCCCATACTAACCTAGCCTCGAGAAGGCGTCTGATCTCGGGGATCTCTGTGACTGCAAGTACGGGCTCCAAAGAGCTAAAATCAAAACTCGAAGATTGACTTTCGCATAAACATCACAGGGCAAAGTTTGAAGATATGAAATGAAGAGATCTTTTGCATTCCAAAAAATATATGTACAAGGGTATTTTACAAAGCTCCCCCGAGGATCCCATGTACAAAAAGAAAAAAACAAAAATAGTAAATAAATCTACTTTATGCCTTCACTACTTCCCGAGTCGCTTCCAGAGCCCTCATCCGAAGTAGTTGAGATTGCTGAATCTTCCTCCAAGGCCCTGGCTTCTTCAATCTCGGTAGAGAGAGCGACACCTTTGGTGCTCGCTTCCTCGAAGGCTTGCCTCCTAGCTTGTAAGCGAGTGTGAGCGACGGCCCAAGCTAGTTTTATCTCGGCCTTTTCGAATATCTCCCTAGCCCGATCATTTGCGGCAACATCATCCCTTTTGTACGAAGAAACAAATTCATCGGCCTCAGACTTGGCCGCGGATAAGGCGACAACCTCCTCTTGAGAACTTCGAAGGAGATCCTGGGTCGAGGCTATCTCCCCAAAGAAAATCGCTCTGATCTCGGCGTCCTTGGCCACGACCTCCTCCCGAAGTTTCCCCACTAGGACATCCTTTTGCCCAATCTGCAAATATAGAAGACAAGATAATTAGCACCAATTATGTCAATGGGACAAGTTCATGGGTACCGGATTACCTACTCGATGAAGTCGGCCCTCTCTTGGAACGCTCTCTCTGAGCGTTCCCGGAGGTCGACCAACTCCTCCTCTTTTGGGCATGCAGAGCCTTCAACTCGTTTAGCTCCGATGTAAGCTTCTCGAGATCCTCCTTACTGCAAGTCAGCTCATCATGTAGCTTGGATAAAGCTTGGTCATACAACTTCTTGACCTACAACTCAAAGGAAGAAAGTTATAAAAACAAGAGTAAAAATTTTGAAGCACAAATAGTATATCAAGAGCGACGGGGGCATCGAGATCGGTCTCCTACTCAATTCCTTCAAAGTAATCTCTGAATGTATCACCCTCTCCCTGAGAGGTCCCCAAACTAGAGTCATTCCTGTCCTGGGCATCTCGTATCTCCCCTGGAGAAATGACGGGCCCGATTGAAATCCTCCTGCAGCATCAACTTCCATCCGGGCTTCCTCTCGCCCCTGGAAATTTTTAAAAACGGGCCCTCCGAACTCACCAATATGGACTGTACCATGTCCGACGAGCGGCTCGAGGAATGCACCCAAACCCTCCTCGAGGGTCTCTTCAACACGAGGCGGATCCGCATCGGCCAGCTCCGATTCAGCAGCCGTCCTCCCAGCAACTTTCGAAGCATCAACGCTTCGTTTTACCCTTTGTACCAAAGGGAAGGTATCATCATCTTCTTCCTCGGCACACAGGCTCTCAGCGACCATCGATGTTAGGACCGTAACATCAGTCTTGGGCTTCTGAGCCTTTGCTCTCTTGGGTTTCTGAGACTCCGCCGGTGTCTCTTTTTTCCTTTTCTTGTCCTTAGCGGGTTTCGAAGCCTCTTCTTCACCTGGAGGGGGCGGTCTCATTGACACGTTTTCCCCGAGTCCTGTACATGCATGATGTATCGAACTTACCTCCATAAAGAATACTTACAAAGAATGTGGAAATGACGGCAATAAAAGCATATCGTGCTTCGCGGTGGCATAGTGGCGTCTAAGAGTTTGATCCATCTCAGGAGGTCCTGGACCGCTCTGGGGAACCAAACGGTGGCTACACAATCAGAGGAAAATCAATCAAATAAGAAGGAGGTCAAATCGGAAGAAGAGAAAGGGGTGATAAAACATACTCGATGTGGAGTCACTTACGCTTCATGTTCCATTCCTCCGGGAATGGCATCCTATCAGCATGGATAAGGTCCGAGGTTCTGACTCTGACAAACCGACTCATCCATCCCCTGTCTTTGTCCTCGTCGATGCTGGCAAAAAATTCTTTGGTGGATCGATGGTGTAGCTTGATTAAACCCCCTCGGAAGAGATGAAGGCTATACAATATGATCAAATGATCGAGGGTGAAAGTCATTCCCTCGACCATGTTGGAGATATATCGGATCATGTAGACAATCCTCCAGAAAGGAGGATAAATTTGACCGAGTGTCACTTGGTATTGACGACAGAAGTCGAGAATCACCGGACCTATCGGTGGAGATGAAGAATCTATGGGTCCTAGAGTGAGAGAATATGTATATACTCTAAGGAAGTCGGCTTTAAGTGTTACTATGATTTCGTCAGCTTTGGGGATTTCTACTTGCGCCGCCTCCCCCCAATGATAGTCTATCTTTACTCTCTTTGTATCGGTCACCACACTTATGTAACGAGACATGGGCTCGCATCGGCCCGGTGTAGAAGGGGGTTTCTCGATTTTAAAATCAGAGATAGTGTCAAAGGGACCAGGAATACACTGCTTCATACTAGGAGGTGTTTTCTATCTTCCCTTAGTCGGGCGTGTGGAAAAAATGGTTCCCTCTTTTTGAGGTACCGTTTTGGAGGTCTTGTCCATGAATGTAACTGAGTTTCAAAGGAAGAGGAGGAAGAAGAAAGCGCAGAAAGAGGATGAAAGCAGAAAACTGTTAGCTAAATATTGAAGACTTGAAGATGTTGTAAAAGTGTGAAAGGCAAACACTTGATGTATTTATAGAAGCCATTTGGGCATGTTTGAGAAGCGGAAAGGTCGAACCAATAGCAGTTCATGGGCTTCTCGATAATCATGCTGACAGCGACCTCTGCACAGCCTTTACGTCACGTCATTTAATGTTCTGATGAGGCTGACGTCATAATGAGGATATCGAAGAGGCAAGAATTCAAGACTGTTTCTTATCACTTCATTCTAAGAAACGCGGGGACTATCTGTATACGGCTAAAATTGGAGAGCTTGATTTTATGATCATTATGGCATTTCATAGCCCGTCTTCAGAGGGCTCGAAGCACAATTCGAGGTTTAACATCGAGGAAGCATATCGTGGATTATTCAAGCTCAACCTCGAGGCGTTATAAATCGATGACCATCATGGAAAAGCGGAAAATTCCCAAAAGGCACGTGGTTAAAGCTGACCAAGTTCGCAAGAATAGTACAAGTCTGTACCGTGACATTAAATAGTTATACCAGCTGCATTTCTTTGTAATAATTACACATGTACTATGTTGGTGTTACCTCTCTTATATAAAGGAAACCCTTGTCATTTTGTAAGATATATTATATTCAATACAAGAACAAGAATATTCTCTTCTCTCTAACTCAAACATTCTCTACAATTGTTCCTTTGATTTATTGCTTTCAATTCATCGTGTTCCTTGATTGTTCTTCACTTATTTCTTATTGTTGATCATAAATAGGCCATCTTCAAGGCCCATAAGGTTTTAATCCTTCATCGATCACCCCATGTGGAACTCTCGAGTTCGACTCCGAGGCCCAGTTTTGGCCAGCTCGAGACCCCGTCTCATAACTGCTCGGTTTGAAAAATTCCATTATCCTTTTCTCTTATCTCATTTTCATTAACTCTCAATTAGCATCTATTGCCTAAACAACTAGTATTAAAATAAATCACATATTTTTAAAACCACAAAATCATATATAATTGTAATTACCATTGTCACGACCCAAAATCCTAACTTAGGTCCTGATGGCGCCCAACAGCAGGGTCAGGCAAGCCAACACTCAATTTACTAAGGGTTCTTTCTTATTGGATTAAACATTTCAACATATACTCAAGTTTTAAAACTTAAGACATAAATTGACAAGGATAATTAGCCAGTTTTTAATAAAAAATGGTCATGAGGAGGCATGAGCCAATATATATACAGACCTGTAATCCATAATAACTATCATGTGTGTGCCAGGAACTAGTGTCACAAGTCCTACGGGCATACTAAAAGAATATACAAAAGATATAATATACATTCCCACTATCTGAAAGAAATAGACGGGAAGTAAGCAAAAGAAACCCCATGGTGCTGCCGGAGATCGCCAGGAGAAAGCAGCTCACCGTGAAGTCAGGTCCGTCAATAATCAGAATCGAGCTCTGGTCTGACAATCAGATGCACCAGCCTCAGAACCTCTACAATTAAGTACAAAAGTGTATCATGAGTACATAAATATATATGTACCGAGTGAGTATACCGCCTAACCTTGAAGAGGTAGTGACAAGAGGTCGACTGGACACTAACTAAGGTCCAACAATATAATTTAACAGAATATGATGAAAACAGTAGGCATGTAAAGGCAGTGAAGCAACAAAATATATATATATATGGCACTGAAATCCAAGGGAAGTACTGGAAATAAATAAACAACTACTACTTCACCTTCCCCCAAATATCTATCAAATCAATGTCCATGAATTTAGTAACAAATAAATCATGCGCATACAGGATAAGGAAAACCGGCCTGGGCCATAGGATAGTCGTATTCGTGCACTACCGAGGGTCAAACGGCCCCAACCATAAGTGCACCTTACCATAAAGTACTCACATCGATGCACTGCCGAGGATCGAACGGCCCGAACCATAAGTGTATCTCTGCCATAAAGCAATCATCTCTATGCACTGCCGAGGATCGAACAACACGAACCATAAGTGCATCTTCTAATCCGCTGAGGCGTACGACCAGTTCCCATAAGAGTGGGGGAAATCATACTCTGCTCGCGGAATGTAAATTGCGAAGCAATCACATGCACACACAATATTCCTTTTTAAATTACTTTTCAGTAAAAAATTCCTTAAAATTTTTCTCAAATTCCATGATCTCAGGGAAATAAGCCGCATGTAACATTTAATTTATTAAGCATATAGTTCATTTCAAGTAAAACACAAGGCATGATGTGGACCTGACTACCCGGACATAATAATAATAGCCGCTACGTACGGACTCTCGTCACTCTGTATGTACATAGCCCCCACAATTATCACACATAGCATTTAAACCACCTACGGGGACAATTCCCTCTTACGAGGTTAGAAAGAAGACTCACCTCGCGTCGCACCTACTCCCCGGGTCAAGAACGCGCCCGAAACTCCGAACTCGTCACCCAAAGGACTCGAAGCTAACCAAACGTTACGTAAATATATCAAATTATACTCAAAGCATGGAATTCTCCTATTATTTAGTCAAATTCATCATTCTTGAAGAAATCCCAAAATCCAACCCCGGGCCCGCATGCTCGTATTCTGAAAATTCTCGAAGGAAACACTCACCCATACCCTAAGGATCGTTAATACATGATTTTTGTATGAATTCATAGCCAATGCACGAGTAATTTTCTAAATTTTCAAAAGCCCTAGGTTACTACCCCAATCCTTAACTTTCACTAATTAGGTAGTTAATTTAACTAGTAATTCATGCATTAAACTAATATTATGGTAGAATTTACTTACCTTCAATAACTAGGTCATTTTCCCCTCTTGAATGCTAAAAATCGTCTCAAGGAAGAAGAAGAAGAAAATGAGGAAAATGAATTAAATCCCGCTATAAAAACACACTGCCCAGTGGTTTCCTCTATGCGAAATCAGCCTGGGCAATGCGTTCGCGATGCCTTAAATGATCAGGCCCACATGGGCCTTCTATGCGAACGCGGAGGGAGCCCTGCAACGCACAGGTTAAGGGGTAGCTGGGCTGGCCCAATGGCCGGGCTCTATGCGAACGCGGGGGAGGTGTGCGAACGCACTGGGTCAGGAGCCCAACCTATCGCAATCGCGGTGCCTTTTGTACGAATGCACAGGGCATTCACCACCCTTGCCCAGTTCCTTCTTCGCAAACGCGGTAACCCCTCCGCGAACGCGGAGAAGGAAACTAGACCTGGAATTTCTGGTGTTTTGAAATTAGCTCCGAGGGGTCCAAAACTCACCCGAGCCCCTTGGTCGTCCAAAGGCACTGGAAATTCTATATTCATGATACGGACTCGCTCAAATTTTCGGAACGTGAAAAACAATAACTAAACTAAGAATCCGACCCCAAAATCAAATTGAATCAAACTTTGAACCTTAAGTTCTAGAATTTGCTAACAATGCACAGAACCGACCTATACTACTCGGAATGACACCAAATTTTGCAGGCAAGTCATAAATGACATAAAGGAACTATTCTCGGTCTCGGAATTCCGTTCGGACCTCGATAACACAAAACATGTCCCAAACCACAATATTAACTTAAGGAAATTCTTATTTCGATATTGGGTGCCGAAACGCTCTCGGGTCATCCAAAACCCATTCTGAACATACGTCCAAGTCCGAAATCATCATACAAAGCTACCGGAATCGTTGAAACTCGATTCCGAGGTTGTTGGCTCAAAATGTTGACCGAAGTCAAACTTGGCCTTAAAGGCCAACCTGAAGGAACCAAGTGTTCCAATATTGCTCTAAACACTTCTGAATCCCGGACCACCCGCCCCCACAAGTCATAATCCACAATAAGCCGCTATGGGAAATTTCATTTAGGGGAATGGGGTCCGATAATGCAAAACGACCGGTCAGGTCGTTACATTCTCCACCTCTTAAACAAACGTTCGACCTCGAACGGGTCTAGAATCATACCTGATGTGCTGAATAACTGCGGATATCTGCTCCGCATATCCTCCTCGGACTCCCAGGTCGCTTCCTTGACTGGTTGGCCCCTCCACTGGACCTTCACTGCAGAAACTCTCTTGGACCTCAACTGGCGATCCTGTCTATCGATAATAGCAACTGGCTCATCCTCGTAGCTCGACCTCTCATGCAACTGAATAGTGCTGAAATCAACCACATGAGAGAAGTCAGCGTGGTACCTTAGGAGCATGGATACATGAAAGACCAGATGAACTCCTGATAAACTGGGAGGTAAGGCTAGTTCATAATCAACCTCCCCAACTCGCCTCAACACCTCGAAGGGACCTATAAACCTTGGGCTCAGGTTGCCATTCTTCCCAAACCTCATAATACCCTTCATCGGCGAGACCTTTAACAGAACCTTGTCTCCCTCCATAAATGATACATCACATGCCCTCGGATCCGCTAACTCTTCTGACTGGACTGTGCTCTGCGGAGCCTCTCCTGAATAAACTTCACCCTCTCCAAACCATCCCTTACCAGGTCAGTATCATATAACTTAGCCTCACGAGGCTCAAAGCACCCGATAGGGGAATGACATCGCCGACCATACAAAGCCTCAAATGGAGCCATCTCGATGCTGGACTGATAACTATTATTGTAAGCAAACTCCGCCAAAGGCAAGAACTGGTCCTACTGACCTCCGAAGTCAATCACGCATGTCCTCCAATATCTAAATTGTACGCTCCGACTGGCCATCAGTCTGAGGATGAAATGTCGTGCTGAGATCTATCTGGGTGCCCATATCACTATGCAATGCTCTCCAGAAATGCGAGGTGAACTGAGGAACTCGATCTGATATAATGGACACCGGCACACCGTGCAACCGGACTATCTCCTGAATGTAGATCTGGGCTAACCTATCATAAGTATATGTATTAGCTACAGTAATGAAATGTGCCGATTTGGTAAATCTATCCACAATGACCCAAACCGCGTCAACTTTCTGCAAAGTCCGAGGTAACCCAACCACGAAGTCCATAGTGATGCGCTCCCATTTCCACTCAAGAATGGGCATCTGCTGAAGTAGGCCTCCTGGCCTCTGGTGCTCATACTTCACCTGCTGGCAATTAAGACATCTAGTCACATACTCCAAAATGTCCCTCTTCATCTGCCTTCACCAAAAATACTGCTTCAAATCACGATACATCCTCGTAGCACCAGGATGAACAGAATACCGAGAACTGTGTGCCTCCTATAGAATCCTCTACCTCAGGCCATCAACGTTAAGAACACATAGACGGCCCTGAAGTCTCATAACACAATCCTCGCCAATAGTAACCTCCTTGGCACCACCATGTACCACTGTCTCTCGAAGATCTGCTAAGTACGGATCATCGAACTGTCGGGCCTTAATCTCCCCCAATAACGAAGACTGAGCAACCGCATGTGCTAAAACTCGGCGAGGCTTTGAAAGGTCTAATCTAACAAGGCGATTAGCCAAGGACTAAATGTCCAAGGCTAGAGGTCTTTCCTCTGCAGCAATATAAGCCAAACTACCCATACTCTTCGCCTTCCTGCTCAAGGCATCTGCTACCACATTTGCCTTGCCCGGATGATAAAGAATGGTGATATCATAATCCTTCAACAACTCGAGCCATATGCACTGCCAAAAATTAAGATCTCTCTGCTTGAACAAGTGTTGCAAGTTGCAGTGGTCTGTATAAACCTCATAGGACACCCTATACAATTAGTGCCTCCAAATCTTAAGAGCATGAACAATCGCCGCCAACTCTAAATCGTGCACAGGGTAATTCTTCTCATGAACCTTTAGCTGGCGCGAAGCATAAGAAATAACTTTCCCCTCCTGCATCAACACACATCCCAAGACAACGCGTGAAGCATCATAATACACTGTATACATCCCTGAACCGGAAGGCAATACCAGAACTAGTGCTGAGGTCAATGCTGCCTTGAGCTTCTGAAAGCTCGCCTCACACTCGTCAGACCATCGAAAGGGGGAATTCTTCTGAGTTAATCTAGTCAATGGGGCTGCAATAGAAGAGAACCCCTCCACAAATCGGCGATAATAGCCTGTTAGGACCAAAAAGCTCCTGATCTCTATAGCTGAAGTAGGACGGGACCAACTATGAACTGCCTCGATCTTCTGAGGATCAACCTTGATACCCTCTCCGGATACCACATACCCCAGGAATGCTACGGAATCCAACCAGAACTCACACTTGGAGAACTAAGCATATAACTTCTGTTCCCGCAAGGTCTAGAGCACAACTCTCAAATGCTGCTCATGCTCCCCAAGCTACGTGAGTAAATCAATATGTCATCAATAAAGACAATAACAAAGGAATCGATATACGGCCTGAACACCCTATTCATCAAGTCCATGAATGCTTCTGGGCATTAGTCAAGCCAAAGGACATCACCAGGAACTCATAGTGGCCATATCTCGTACGAAAAGTAGTCTTTGGAACATCTGAGGCCCGAATCTTCAACTGATGATATCCCGATCTCAAATCAATCTTAGAAAACACCCGAGAACACTGCAATTGGTCAAAAAATCATCGATGCGTGGCAAAGGATACTTGTTCTTAATGGTGACCTTGTTCAACTGGTGGTAATCAATACACATCCGCATGGACCCATCCTTCTTCTTCACGAATAGAACTGGAGCACCCCATGGAGATACACTCAGTCTGATGAACCCCTTAGCTAACAACTCCTCAAGCTGCTCCTTCAACTCATTCGGAGCCATACGGTACAGAGGAATAGATATAGGTTGGGTGCCTGGAGCTAAATCAATGCAGATATCAATATCACGATCCGGAGGCATGCCTGGAAGGTCTGAAGGAAATACATCAGCAAACTCTCAAACCATTGGCACTGAATAATCGTCGGAGACTCGGCGGTGGTGTCCCCCACATAAGCAAGATAGGCCAGACAACCCTTCTCGACCATATGTCGAGCCTTCAGGAATGAAATAACCCGGCTGGCTGACCTAACTGAGGAACCTCTCCACTCCAGCCTAGGCGACTCGGGCATGGCTAAAGTAACTGTCTTGGCATGGAAATTTAGCACGTCATGATAAGGAGATAGCCAGTCCATGACTAGAATAACCTAAATCAATCATGTGGAGCAATAAAAGGTCCGCTCTGGTCTCGAACCCACAGAAGGTGAACACACAAGACCGATAGATCTGGTCTACCACCATAGAATCTCCCACAGGAGTGACACATATATAGGAGAACCCAAGGACTCGCGAGGAGCATCCAGAAAATGAGCAAATAATGCTGAAACATATGAATAGGTGGATCCTGGATCAAATAATACTGAAGCCTCTCTACCACATACTGAGATAATACCTGTGATCACGGCGTCTGAGGGCACTACATCTGATCTGGCCGGAATGACATAGAATCTAGCTGGAGTACCGAAATACCGAGCTCCACCAGAGTGAACAGGAGCTGCCTGACCTCCCCCTGACTGGCCTCTACCTCTAGGAAGACCCCTATCCACCTCTAGGTGGCCGGACTGCTGGTGCCGGACCAATCGGCTGATAACCCTGTTGTACGGCCTTGCCCCGAAACCTGGGACAATGCCTCCTCATATGACCTGGCTCTCCAGACTCGCAACAACCCCCAGGTACCATAGTCTGCTTCCCCGAAGAAGAACCCTGAATGGCCGGAGGGCAATGTGGGCCCTCTGGCATAACACTGAAGTAGCGGTCGGAGGATCTCGGATGACTGAGATAACCACTGGGTGAACTCTGAATGGATGGAGGACGATAGGAACGCTCTGGCATAACGCTGAAATGAGGCCTGCTGGAACACCTCGGGGAGGTGGTGGAGGTGCTGAATATGAAGGCCTGCTGGCCTGACTACTGCTAAACTGACCTACGCCCCTAGCTGGGGCACCTCTAAAATCTTCAAAGGATCTAGCCCTCTTGTCCTGCTGCCCTTGATCCCTGCTCCTCAACCGATACCCCTCGATTCTGTGAGCAATCTCTACCATGAGCTCATAAAGAGTACCCATCTCCACCTCTCGGGCCATGGTGGCCCTAATACCTGGATGCAACCCAGCCACAAATCTCTGCACCCTCTCTGCATCAGTAGGTAGTATCATGAGTTCATGGCGAGACAACTCTGAAAATCTGGCCTCATAATCTATCACTAACATCTGTCCCTACTCTAGCCGCTCAAACTGATACCGCAGCTCTTCCCTCTAAGAGGGTGGATATATCTATCCAGAAACATCTGCGTGAACTGCTCCCAAGTGACAGGAGGAGAATCTGTTGGCCTGCTGAGAATATAGGACTGTCACCACCTACGAGCTCTGCCCTCCAACTGGAAGGTAGTGAAATCCACTCCATGGGACTCTAGTATCCTCATGTTGTGCAGTCTGTCGCTACACCTGTCCATAAATCCTGGGCATCCTCACCTCGCTCACCCCCGAAGACTCCGAGGCCCAATTTTGGCCAGCTCGAGACCCCGTCTCATAACTGCTCGATTTGAAAAATTCTATTATCCTTTTCTCTTATCTCTTTTTTATTAACTCTCACTTAGCATCTATTGCCTAAACAACTAGTATTAAAATAAATCACATATTTTTAGAACCACAAAATCAAATATAATTGTAATTACCATTGTCACGACCCAAAATCCTAACTTAGGTCCTGATGACGCCCAACAGCGGGGTCAGGCAAGCCAACACTCAATTTACTAAGGGTTCCTTCTTATTAGATTAAACATTTCAACATATACTCAGTTTTTAAAACTTAAGATATAAATTGACAAGGATAATTAGCCAGTTTTTAATCAAAAACGGTCATGAGCAGGCGTGAGCCAATATATATACAGACTTGTAATCCATAATAACTATCATGTGTGTGCCAGGAACTAGTTTCTCAAGTCCTACGGTCATACTAAAAGAATATACAAAAGATATAATATACAATCCAACTTTCTGAAAGAAATAGACGGGAAGTAAGCAAAAGAAACCCCATGGTGCTGCCGGAGATCGCCAAGAGAAAGCAACTCACTGTGAAGTTAGTTCCGTCTATAATCAGAATCGAGCTCTAGTGTGACAACCAGATGCATCAACCTC
Source organism: Nicotiana knightiana (assembly GCA_005239525.1). Classification (NCBI taxonomy): domain Eukaryota; kingdom Viridiplantae; phylum Streptophyta; class Magnoliopsida; order Solanales; family Solanaceae; genus Nicotiana; species Nicotiana knightiana. Next base: position 56,279 of record ML375738.1, read on the forward strand.
GGAACCTATACAATTAAGTACAGAAGTGTAGCATGAGTACATAAATATATATGTACCCAGTGAGTATCCCGCCTAACCTCGAAGAGGTAGTGACGAGAGGTCGACTGGACACTCACTATGGTCCAACAATATAATTTAATAGAATATGATGAAAACAGTAGGCATGTAAAGGCAGTGAAGTAGAAAAAAAAATATATATATATATATAAGGCACTGAAATCCAAGGGAAGTACTGGAAATAAATAAACAACTACTACTTCACCTTCCCCCAAATATCTGTCAAATCAATATCGATGAATTTAGTAACAAATAAATCATGAGCATACAGGATAAGGACAACTGGCCTGAGCCATAAGATAGTCTTATTCGTGCACTGCCGATGGTCTAACGGCCTGAACCATAAGTGCACCTTACCATAAAGTACTCACATCTATGCACTCCGAGGATCGAACGGCCTGAACCATAAGTGCATCTCTGCCATAAAGTAATCATCTCTATGTACTGCCAAGGATCGAACGACCCAAACCATAAGTGCATCTTCTAATCCGTTGTGGAGTACGTCCTGTTCCCATAAGAGTGGGGTAAATCACACTCCGCTCGCGGAACGTAAATTGCGAAGCGGTCACATGCACACACAATATTCCTTTTTAAATTCCCAACCCATCACGATCGCGGTGCCTTTTGTGCGAACGCACAGGGCACTCACCACCCCTGCCCAGTTCCTTCTTCGCGAATGCTATAACCCCTCCGCGAACGCGGAGAAGGAAACCAGACCTTGAATTTTTGGTATTTTGAAATTAGCTCCGAGGGGTCCAAAACTCACCTGAGCCCTTCGGGACCCCATCCAAAGGCACTGGTAAGTCTGTATTCATGATACGAACTCGCTCAAATTTTCGGAACGTGAAAAACAATAACAAAACTAAGAATCTGACCCCAAAACCAAATTGAATCAAACTTTGAACCTTAAGTTCTAGAATTTGCTAACAATGCGCCGAACCGACCTATACTATTCTGAATGACACCAAATTTTGCAGGAAAGTCATAAATGACATACAACTATTCCCGATCTTGAAATTCCGTTCTGACCTCGATAAAACAAAAACATGTCCCAAACCACATTTTAATATTAACTTAAGGAAACTCTTATTTCGATATTGGGCGCCGAAATGATCCTGGGTCATCCAAAACCCATTCCGAACATACGACCAAGTCCTAAATCATAATACAAAGCTATCGGAACGTCGAAACTCGATTCCGAGGTCGTTTGCTGAAAGTGTTGACCGAAGTCAAACTTGGCCTTAAAGGCCAACCTGAAGGAACCAAGTGTTCCAATATTGCTCTAAACACTTGTGAATCTCGGACCACCCACCCCTGCAAGTCATAAATCACAATAAGCCTCTATGGGAAGTCTCATTTAGGGGAACGGGGTCCGATAACGCAAAATGACCGATCGGGTCGTTACAACCATTTTCACGGTAAACAGGTATATATAGGGTCTATTGTGGGGTATTGGGTAAGGTTTCCACGTATATGGGATTGCTCTGATGGACTCCAGGAATCTGGGCATAGTGGTGGTCGTTGGTTGAGTTTTGGGGATCAAGGTTAGGTTGTGGTGCATTTTGAGGAGTGTGGTAAGGGGTGGTTTGTGGATACTGGGTTGGATGGTGATGGTGATGGTGCTGTGGAGGGGTAGGTACTGGTGGAAGATTATGGTTTTCAGGAGGTGTGGCGTATTGATGAGGCGCGGGAGGATTTTGCGGATTTTGCTTTTGTGTGTTTTGGGAGGTGTCGGGCTTTGGGCATTTGTATTTTGTTGGTTAATGTCGGGAACATTTAGGGTGAGGAAAGATTTTCCAGATTTCGGACGTGCTCAAGCTCCCCTTGTAGCTCCAATATTTTATGTTCCAGACATAAGACCAAATCATTCTGCGTCGGAGTACTCCGACCATATGAAGTTTCAATATTCTCTGCATGGGTAGCATTGTCTTTCCTAATACCACTCATATCATCCATTTTGGCTTTTCCTTTATTATTGGGATCACTTGGTGGAGGGGATGTGGAGGGCCTCTAGATTTGGTGTGATATGCTGACGATGCCAGTATGCACGAACCAATCATGGAGAATGGGAATAAACAAAAGAAAAAGAAAAACAAAAGGTAACCAAGTGAGTAAGGAGTATTATAAGAATATTTGCGATATTTAAACATGTATGTAATAAATGCGTGTCCTAATTTTAGGGACCTCGTTGTGCCCGAGGTAGGCCTAAGCGACACATAGACTTGGAGAAAATTGATGCCAATAATTGCGTCATTTCATTAATGTAAAAATGAGCCAAATCCTTACTAACATGAAAATAATGAGAAAAGTCACTAATGGCATGTGCCTTATTACAATCAAAATCTAAATGCATCTATAAAGCAGTAAAGACATTGTTTCCTAATCTACTTGGCCCCAGAGGGACCTTCTCCATGATTGGATTTCTTGGATCCATCAATCAAGTTCCCCAGGTCGTGCATGTTCAATAGTAGGTAAGCCCTTGCTAGATTCGCTCCTTCATTGCCTTCCGTATTCTGACAATCCGAGAGCCTCTTCCTCATATTCCCCTCAAGTTTCATTAACCCTTTCTCCAAATATTCCAACCTCTCTGTTGATTTAGTAGCAATTTCTTTCCATTCTTTGATTGCTTCCATATCCACTTTGTGTTGTTCCAAATGCCTAGCTTCAGACTCGAAGACCCTCTTGCGCAGCGTCCTATACTTGACTTGTGCTTTAGTAGTGTCGTCTATAACCCTATTTTTCAAATTAATCCCTGTATTAACATCTCCCGCTATATCATCTACCAACCATGATGAGTAGAAGTACACATGGACGACATGATATCTGTCTGGATCGATAGTATCTTTCTCCACAATGACCTTTTAATTCCACATATGAGGTGCCTCAAACTTGAACGGGATGACATTCCCTTTAAAGTCTACTTTGTACTGGACCATATTGGAAAACTGAGCTATAACTTTTTTTCTCCCCGCTTGCCTCATTACCCTTATAGGAGCACAAAGATAAATTCCTCTTAACCTGATTAGCACTAGGTGAGTGGTTTATCTTGACCTGATGGTGAACTCGCTGCTAGGGAACCATTCAAACATCCAATGTACTTTTTTGTCAGTCAAGTTGCTGAAGAAGCACACCCAACTCACAGCACTCCCAGGTTGCGCAAACTTATCTGGATAAATGTCATTCTTTTTGGATGATGGTTGGATATGTAGTCATTCAATGGTCGTCGCAGAAGCTCTTGACGATATTCACCTCTATGGAAATGTTCTAATAACCACACCTGCAACAACAAATTACAGCCCTCGAAGTACCCATACCCCTTCTTGCATCGATCTAGAGCTCGGTACTTTTCAGCCAAGATCACGGGGATGATGGTGTAAGTTTGTCCCTCAATTCCTTCCATTAAATTCTTAGCGACCATGGCTAAGCGAGTGTGGATCCTTCCCCTTTTCATTGGAAATATCAGCAACCCCACGAAACAGACAATAAACACAAAAACTCAGGGGTGTGTCTAACCCAAATAAGTAATGGAAAGTTCATCATGGTGAAGACGATATGACTTGCTATGGACATAACGTTCATAAATGAATTCAAATGGTATGTATGATTTCTTCAGACAGAGTAACTCATCATTTTTCTTGAAACCCATCATTTTCAAAAAAACCTCGGTGAGTGCAATTTTCTGGTACTAGTAAACTCGAACTATCCCATGGAAGCCTAGATAAGCCTCCTATTTCCTCTAAGAGAGGAGTTATTTCTATGTCACCAAAGCGGAAGATAGCTCTTTTCTCATCCCAAAACATAGTGGCAGCCTCAATCAGTACATTATTTGGCTGAATGTCCAATAAGGAGGGTAAATTTTTGAGGACCCTTTTCACATGGTTCTTGTCACTAGGTGAGAGGTTCTTCCACCAATCAATCAGAAAAGGTGGGATGTTTTGAACCATGTCGAACTTGGGACTTCCTGCCTCATTTTCTGCAAAACAAATAGAGTTAGCCCTTTCCCTCTCCAGATCTGACTATTTACACATTAATGATCAACATAACGGCATATTTTCTCCAAGTAATGCACATACGTGATGGTGTCCATTGAGATTATGGAAATCTCATCGGACTTTGGACAAGGCTTATCTTAGTGGATTATCACGCGTACAATGTTCTAACCCATACTAGGTTTGACATGATGCATGCACAGTTGATATTGAAGCGAGGTTTCTAGAAGGGTATAAACTAATACTCTCAAGTGGACAACTTGAGAAGGAAAAGAACGGAACTATCGACTGCACCGATGATCGACTAGTTCACCGCAAATAAGCCTTTCCAATTTGAAGGGTAATTTTAGAAGAGCGTGGACACTCATCAAGCGCCGCTATGGTATTAGTTGGGCACGAGTGGAATATGATGTGGAACATGCTTTTTACAAAGATAATAACACATTGCCAAATATTTGCATGATGAATATGTGAAAGCAATAAACGCAATATTAAGATAAAACATAAAGGACGTAAAAAGAAAGACAAAAGAAGAAGTTAGTTCGTTGTATATGGGGAATATAATAAACTAAGCAAGGTATTAAGGGTGGGAAGAAACATTATGTAGCAATTTTAAAACCAATGAAGAACAACTTAGAGAAAATAAGTATGACTAGGAAAAGGGATACGCATGTTTATAGCCAATTTGAGCAAGGAAGGGTGGAAAAGGGAAGTGATTTGCATATTACCATGGATTCAAATAAAGGGAGACTAGGGGAGGGATGTGCATGTAGCAGCAAATAAAAAAAAGGAAGGAAGCACGTTTTATCAAAGAAGACTAATCCATATAAGCCAAATTTCCTATGGTAAGAGCCTAGGTATATCCCCAGCAAAGTCGACATGCTGTCACGCCCCTTTTCTCGCGAAATCGGGTTTCGGCATGTGATAAATCTTTTAAGGAGGTATTAAAATAGGAGAGTCGCCACCTAACGATTTTAAGGTGTGTTAGGGCACCTATTTTGCAAATGACTCTGGTTTTAACTAGTTTACATCACCAAAGATCGGGTAAGGGCTCAAAATTACCTCGAAGAGAAGGTGTTAGGAACTCTTCGAGATCCACAACTGTGGGTCCCGACCGAACTTGAATTATATGTATTAGTCAGATAAACGAAGAGAGAAAAAGAACACAAAGTTTGAGAATTTTATTATAAAAATATTTGAATAGATGAGTACAACTACTGGATTCAATCAAAAGAGAAATCAGATGGGGGGAAGGGGTCCTAAATTTTTAGCCTATAGGATTACCCCGTGCAACATAAATAATATTTTGTAACTCCCTCGAGATGGGGTGTTACTCATATTATTCAGCGAGCATAAACTATCATCTCCTGCTACCCGATTACTATGTTAAAGTTGTTACCTAAAGTGTTCTAATTCAATTATAAGTCGTACCCTATGCGTTCACTACCCGTCCCATACCTATGGTCCAGGAAGTATTGGACCTCTATTTTTGGGTGGTTCTATACCTCACTTAGGCTGCTAAGAAAATTCAAAACTAGGGGATATACAAAATAGTTATTGGACTTCAAATACGGTAGTTAAGGGCTCAAGTTAGCCTCCACACTTAAACAACAAATGCAAGCGAAATAGGTTTTCATGTTAGGATGTTCAGAATTAAGTACCTTAAACCCTATTGACATGATCTCTATGTGGCTTTGAATTAAAACATGCATGCAATTTCATATGCAAGGTGCTACTCATAAATAGGATTGTACAGTTGTCGCATACTGATTATTGAAATTGCAGATTTCCAGTTATTAATCCTCTAGATGTTGCGTCTAAGTGATTTATGTAGTAAAGACATTGGAATCTATCTGGAGAAACCCAAAATTACTCATGATTTTAATAGTGGTCTGAGTGAACAATAAACAATGTTGAGAGGTACATCATTAACAGTTATTAAGGCGAATAGTGGTATCCTATAGACAGGATCTCTAACGATTAGCACTTGGAATCAATTTTATTGTTATACTTTGACCTTATAGGCATGTTTTCTAGGTGAACAATGCGATACAATAATAAATGAAATGATTATAATTCTATAGGCACGATCTCTAGTGGATATGCTGCAGCAATGAAAATTGAAGGAAAGTTCAATGATATTTATTTCCTAACAACAAGGATAATTGAAGCATTTGAGCTCATTCTTTTCTAGGAGACAAGTAGTGTGTGTGTGTGTGCTTCTCCTAGTGGCATGATTTCTACAGTGTACATAGAGAGTGGACGACAAATAAGCAAACACATTACTTATAGGCATGTTATCTACCGATTGCATATAAATATTAAAATCTACCTCATTCCCTTTTACTAACAACCCCAATTGTTTATACAAAGATTATTACAGGCCCAATAATGAGTAAAGTAACAATGTTACATAACAGTGAACAGGCCCACATTAGGCCCAAATAAAAATAAAAATAAATACCTAGCATTGCTTGGGCCTTCAATATTTCTTACACAACGTACCCAGGTCTTCAACAAAGATCTGGGTTCAATTCACGACCCAAGGGTCCATAAAAGAGTCCAAACCAATTTACTTAATCACAACACCAAGTGTTTCACAACATGAAACAACCAAATTCAGATACATAGTAGATGAAAGGGTAGGGGAATAATAGGAACAGTTATGGAGGTTGAGGGAGTGACTAAGGACCAAGCCCTAGTGTGTCAGAGTTCACAAGGGCCTCAATTGGAACCTGAGCAATGCTCACACTAGGGAGGGCAACAAAACAACCTAGATAGCCGTGGCTATCAGCTGGCTAAGAATGAGAATTCATAATAGCATGAGTAGCAAGTAAGGAGAGTGGATAGTGATGGAAGGACATAAATTAAGTGATATACCAAGCTGAGCCTACAAGAGAAACTAATCAAGCAGGCCAGTAGGTTTAGCCGGACTACAACACATAGGAAAGTACCACACATACAGCCTCATATTGAAAGAATTGGGGGAGGAAATAGGTTTGTAGGATATACATAGATTATCATGTACAAATGCCTGACACTAAACCAGTTGAGACCTAAAGGTTCAAATTAAGTTAAGTACACATCCTAGTGCCATGTTAATCAGTATTTAGACATGATGGGGGACACACCTTGTGGCAATAACTGAAAGGACAGGGTATCAAATGAACTAAAGGCATACTGGGAAGCATATTAGCATATAAACAAGATCATAGTTGATGGAAAATGGTCTTCATACAAATTGAAACATATTGTATAGGCAGAACAAACATTGCAGAGATTCAAAGCAGTGCAAGATAGCAAGCTCATATGAAATAGCAGATGTAGGTATTCTGGGATTGACACAATAAACTAATTAACTAAGAAGGTATAAGTTATGCCATAAAATAAATGGTTCAAACAGGGCATGGAAAATAAGTTAAAGTAACTTTTAAGATCTCAGTCAATCACCAATAGGAATGGGGCTTATATTGAGTGACACAATAGCAGGGGAACATGTTTAGAGCAAACTTTAAAACCGTATTCCATATAGTTGGAATCAGTACACAAAGAGCAGTCAAGCAGACACAAGACTTAGCACTAAGGGATTCATTCAAAGTAGGGGTGGCTTCCATAGAGTTGTGGTAGTAATCAAAACAAAATATGAAGAAATTTTATAATTAACAACATATAGTCATAGTAGTCAGATTCAGATCAAAATGGTCTTGCATTACATAACTCATTCTAGAAAACAAAGATCAACATAGAAGTGCAAACCGTAGTGAAGAATACATATTAGCATAACACAAGCTAAGGACAAAGCAGTGAACTATCTCATGCGTTCAACTATCATAGAATGACAAAAGAGTATTGAGCGTTCAACTATCATAGAAACTAATTTAACATTGCCAAGGTTAAAAACACTAACTAGTAGCAAAATCAAAAGAGTAATAAAGAGTGTAATATCAAGAACCCCAGGTCTCCGATACTTCAGAGTTCACAAGATCCTCGAGAATGGGCTTCGAGCAGTGCTTGCACCGGAGGAGGTCGTTTAATGGCCTTGGCTTTCAGCCGGCCCATAATTCAACAATTTTTAAAGAGTATTGAGTGTAACAGAGTGAGTGAGTGAGTGAGTAAGTGAGTGAAACAGGAGAATAGTTAGAACAATAGCGGTGATTAGGAGGTTCCAAGTCTATTAAATGGGATTTAGGGGAGGGGTTTATATAGTAGCAGATTTAAACAAATAAACAAGGAAAATTCATCAGTCAAACACAAGAAATAAAAGAATATCACATGCAATCGAAAATCAGTAAGGTAAAATGGAAAAATCTCAAACCCTAGTTGGGTCCAACGGCTTTGAATCGAACCAATAATGCAAAAATTGTTTATTGTAGCGTGTATGTCGATGAAAGATCGTCCGGATCTTCACAAAATCAAGGTAAATTGGTCTCGTTCTTTCCAAAAATAGGGCAAGAACTAAGTAACACCATAGACATCCGTATAATAGCAAAGTATCACAAAATAGGTAAGTAAAACATGGATTGATTCCATGTTTGGGTTGGAATCGCAGAAGATTGGGAATATGGCGGCTAGGGTTTCTATGAGAGAAGAAGAGAGGGTGTGAAGGCGGCGGTCTCTGAATAATGGGGCTAGGGTTTGGGGCGAATATAATTTAAAAGGGTAGGGTTATCGTGGACCGTTGATCTTGAGAGATCAACAGTCTGGATTAGAGAATAGGTGGGGCGGGTCGTTTGTAGTGGGTCGCGACGGGGTCAATTTTTAAGGGTAGTTTGATTTTGGGTTGAGGGTTCTAGGCTAAGGTATTGGGACATTCTTGGTCTGAAAATTGATTTAAAATTGGGCTATTCTTTAAACATACATAATTTAGCAAAAATTAGTAAAATATTTTTTTATGCACTAAAATGATTAAAAATAATAATTTAGCATTATAAAAATATAAAGATGCTATTGTAGACATCGAAATTCTAAAGGATCAAGCTAAATCCTAATTTCAAGATACTACAGGACTCTTGAAATTTTAGGAGTCTATCAGAGTTTCTTGGAGGTTACTCTACTCTAAACCCTAACGATACCTATAAAAAGGGTCACATATTCCCTTTGAAGAGGCATCTCAAAAAAAAATGGAGATCATCTCGAAAATCTCATAAACTCACGGGATATCTAAAAAGAGATCAAGAAATGTCCGGATAATTCTTGATAATCAAATAATTCAATAAGATCCACAACATACTTCATGGATATCAAATAAATCCATGAAAGCCCGCATCATCCTATGTTCGAGAAATACACTGCTTCAACCCTCGAATCACGGAGATAATCAGGAGAGAAGAATCAAGGGAACAAACAGAATTGTACCCGCATCATTTTATCAATAAAATTATGTTTCTTCATAGTTATATTGTGGTTGAAATTTATTTTTGTATCACATATAGTTTGTTGCAAACAAATTGGCACGCCCAGTGAGACCAGTTCTGTGCTTCATCTCTTGCTCCTGTAAATCGAAACTCTGAGTTTCAAAATCATTTGTTACGATTGTCGAGTACTTCAAGTTTCGGCAAACCTACACCTCGACAAACCTTGAAGTAGGGGGAATTTGTAGACATTAAAATTTTAAAGGATCAAGCTAAATCCTAAGTTCAAGATACTACAGGACTCTTGAAATCCTAGGAGTCTATCAGAGTTACTTGGAGGTTACTCTACCCTAAACCCTAACGCATACCTATAAAAAGGCTCACATATTCCCTTTAAAGAGGCATCTAAAAAAAATGGAGATCATCTCAAAAATCCCATAAACTCACGGGATGTCTACAAAGAGATCAAGAAATGGTTGGATAATTCTTGATAATCAAATAATACAATAAGATCCACAACATACTTCGTGGATATCAAATAAATCCATGAAAGCCCGCATCATCCTACATTCGAGAAATACGCTACTTCAGCCCTTGAATCACAGAGATAATCAGGAGAGAAGAATCAAGGGAACAAACAGAATTGTACCCGCATCATTTTATCAATAAAATTATGTTTCTTCATAGTTATATTGTGGTTGCAATTTATTTTTGTATCACATATAATTTTTTGCAAACAACTATCTTGACACAAATAATATAAAATAAAGAGCAATTGTGTATGAATATAGGTCATTATTGCAAAATTAGATAAATAGGTTTAAAATGATAATGTAATTATATGAAATGAAATAAAAATATTTGAAACATATATTATAGGTGCAAAATAATAATTTTAGGTAAGTAAGTCATCAAAAAATAATTTAAAGGGATAATTACTAAATATTTATATAATTTAAATACAAGAAAATTAATTTAAAGCTCTAAAAATTATGAAAATTATAGAAAATGCTTGTAAACTAAATAATGATGTAAAAATGCTATTTCGAAAGTATATGTATATCTAAAAAATATGAGGACAAAATTGGGTATCAATATCAGGATCCGGCTAGGGTTAGAGAAACCCAAATTGGTGAATGGATTATTTGAGTTAGTTGACATTTCTGAAGGATATTACAAATGTGCTAATAGATCTCCTTGTGAGACACCCAAATGGATGGATTGTTTGCATCATCTAGATATGGGTACTACAAAGATAGGCACTGGAAGCCTGGAAGGAATAAATATTATCTTAGTGTGGCTCCTGTCCCTAGTAGAGAATGAATGATAGGCAAACCGAAGAGCTAGTAGATGGAGCAAGGGGGCTAAAGGGAAAAGAATGTCTTGTTCGAGTTTTCAGAATAAAGTGATAGACATAAATGTTAGCAGAAAATAAGAAGAGAGTTAATGAGGCATTATGAGTAAGATATGATACATGGATAACAACGGTAGATTAAATAGATGACAATATCACAAAGTTTGTACTCAAGTGAGGGAAGAGATTAGAGGTGACAGGCCTTGAGACAACAAAAGAGTATAGGCTATAAAGTCATATCCTCATTTCGAGAAATAAGTTCGTGATTCCAACGCGACTACCAGAAGGAAAAAGTTAGACCCCAGAGTAATAGAAATCAGTATGGGCTGGTGAACAAGATAAACTAAACATGAATTAGAGACTGAGTGGTTTGATAATGGCCGACATTATGAGAATTTTAGATTTGCGTTCCGGCAATAATAGAATGGACAACAGAAGAAGATTAATGAGAAATTCAAAGAATGGTCATTCAGGAAGACGCTTCCCTAAAGCAAGCAATGTGAGAAAAGTTAAGCTTAAGGGACTGTATGTGCCAATTATACTAAGTGCCACCCTTGCGAGTAAGGAATTTTGTTATCCTTGGTACAGAAGGATTACCGCAAGGAGAGTAAGAGTCATCGATGATGCGAAAAGAAGCCAAAGATGAAGAGATAAACCATCTATAAGTAGATCGTCGTAGCTTCAACTCTTAGTACTCCCCTAAAAGGGGGGGGGGGAATATGAAATGATGTGGCATTAAGTCAGAATTAAGTGGTTCTTGTAACTATTGAGTGGTAAAGTAAGAATGCAATAAAAAATGAGAAAGGAATGAGATTGCACTTACTCAAATCCTACTGATATGCTACGATTCCAAAACATTATGCATTGCAATGTCAAGGAGAGGAAGTAAGGGTTCCTTCCCGGGATGTTATTGATAGATAAGGAGCCAGTGTGAGACGTAAGTTAGGACAAAGGAAATAACCCAAGAAATATTATGCGGAATATTGATATGAGCATGGGCCAACGAATAGTTAGCAATTGATTTACGAAAAGCCTAGTTATGGTTAGACAAGAGGATACAGACAAATCAACAGATCATGCAAGATAAACATAGTAAACCCCAACATGGGGAATTCAGTCTTGCAGGTATGACATCATGATCCTTGAGAAATATTCAGATTGGAGTTAGGGTAGATAAAGGTACCATATGAATGTTACAGAAATAAAAGAGAGTCTCACTGGGAAGACAGACAACTTCAGTTCAGAAGCAACTATACGAGCACATGAGCGTGGAGGTAAGTAACTAAGGATAATTATAGGTGAGTAAGAATATCTAAAACTTCTTCGGGTATACAATATAACACGCTCGCAACTTTACAAGAGTCAGAGGGTCCTCCCTAAGTACTATAATGAAAGACTAGCTGAGGAAATAAGGAAGAAGGCTTCAACCTAAACATGGTAACTTGAAGGAGAAATGGTCATGTAAAAAATAGTCTCCTAAAAAATTGTATGCTCTCTAAAAGAAAGTGGCACCTACCGTGGCTAATGAACGGGGAGTAAAATCAGAAGTAATATTCGAGAGCATATGAGTTGTACAAAAATTCTACATGTGCGGGACCTAAGATAAGCTAAGTATGCATGCAACAAGGGGCAGAAAGACTAGAAAAAGTAATTACCTACATTTAAGGAACGCTGAGATGGAATGAAAGGAACTATTCGATCAATGATCTAGATGTAGTTACGTTATGAACACACTTAAAAGTTCAGAGTATTATCCATACATCATATGCGTTGATAACCATATAGCCGTAGAAGACTCCGGTATAAGTTGAAAGAAAGAATTGAGTCCAGTTCATAGACAAAGGATTGAATTGTTAGAAGATTGTATCATGGATACCCCATAGCGTCCATGAAGGGCTAAATCAATAACTAATTGACATGAACCGCATATCGGAAGATAGCTTAAGCCTACATAAAGGTTGATCAAAAGGAAGAGGAACCTAAAGAGTTACATCAACCAAGTAAATCAGAAGACTGATTATTAGACCCAGAAAATTATAGAATCGTGATTAAGAACATTGCAGACTTACCCTAGTATCAGAGGAACAAGAGAGATAGTACAAAAATCATATTCTATAATGGCTTTATGATAAAACCAATTAGAAGAAGTACCAGTTGTCGCCCCCCCCCCCC
>ML375740.1:1139-18604 GCA_005239525.1 Nicotiana knightiana
TTCTTCTATTTAAACATAGGAGCAAATCTTATATTCTAAGAATGTGAATATTTTTGTTGTTTTTGATTTTCTTAAATAAAACCTATTAAGAGTAAGATAAAAATTTAAAATATTAAGATTAGACCTAGAGTTAATATTTACAGCAAAATAGTATAGAATTTGGGTGTGGTAAAAAATTAGTTGTTCACACCCTTCGTACCACCCTGATCCTGCTTCGTGATAGGGTGACCTCCACGAACATACAACTTTAGTCTTGATACATTGGAGCGAACTTCCAACCTCGAGATTTTTGGAACAAATAAATTTGCCTCCTCTGAGCTCTATGCGTCTTTCACAATCAATGGCACATATCGGCTTGGACTTACTTCTAGACCTGTTCCTACTTGAATTGCTCCCGCTGTCATTTCTACTCGACCGACCGACTTGTATTCTTGATCTCAGCATATCATTCCCACAAAATGAACATCATTATGTGCTGGTAACATGTTGTTTGTCACATTAGGAGGGTCTTCGCCATTTGTCACTACAATCAGTTTTTTAGCAATGAGTCTTTCTATGGTTCTTTCCAGAGTTGAACAGTCATCAGTGTTATGCCCCAGGGCACCTGAATGACATTCACATATAACATTTGCTTGAAATCCATGTGAATCAGGATGCATATGGTGGGGCGTGATGTGTAATCACGCCTATTTGCTTCAGCTTCTGGAATAGACTAGAGTATGATTCAGCCAATGGAGTGAATTTTTCCGCCGGCCTCTGCACTCGACTATAATCCTGCCTGCGACGAGCATTGTAGGGTGCCCGAAAATTTTGCTGCTAAGGTCGGGGGATCCTTGGAGCTGGTGCTCGTACTTGCTGATTGGGAGGCGAGCATAGGATTGAGCATTGAACACTGTATATTGTGGTGGGCCCACAGAGTATTGAGGAATTGGCGGAGGATAATAATATTGAGGGTAGCTGGATTGCCCCTGCTGAACTTGCACATAAGGGTGCGGTTCCCCTATTTGAACTTCCCTGGATCCCGAAGTTATCATAGACCCCTCATCTCTCTTCTTTCTATTTGCCAAACTTCCCGACCCATTTTGGATAGCTTGGGTAGTGGCTTTAAGAGCAGCTTGACTTACAATTCTGCTAGTCTTGACGCCATTTTCGACCATCTCTCCTATTTTGATTGCTTTTGCAAAAGGTCTACCCATCGCGGACATCATGTTCTGAAAGTAATCAGGCTCTTGAGCCTCCAGAAAAATAGCGATCAACTCGTGGTTATCCATGGGTGGATTAACTCTAGCCGCTTGCTCCCTCCACTTGATGGCATACTCCCTAAAGCTTTCGGTCGGCTTTTTCTTCATATTGGACAGGGAATTACGATCTGGCGCAATATCAATGTTGTACTGAAATTGTTTGACGAAGGCTTGGGCCATGTCATCCCAAACATGCAAGTGAGAGATATCTTGGTCAATGAACCATTCAGAGGCCACTCCCACCAGACTTTCCCCAAAATAAGTCATCAAAAATTCTTCTTTTCCTCCTGCACCCCTGAGCTGGTTGAAGTACCTTTTCAAGTGGGTGATAGGGTCGCCGTGTCCATTATATTTATCAAATTTTGGGGTCTTGAACCCTGGTGGAAAATGGATGTGAGGGAACATGCATAGATCACTGAATAAAACACTTTTGTGACCACCTAGACCTTGTATGTTCTTTATGTTCTGCTCGAGACTTTTTATTTTTCTGGCCATCTCATCTGGCTCACCCGTCTTGGCAGCCTTTTCAGTTTCCACTGGTGACTCGTATTGAGGAGTCTGATTGTATGGAGTCGAGACCCTGAAATCCATATTTGGAGAGTAGTATTGGCCATCATAAGCATGAGATTGTGGCTCGTTGTTTGGCCTTGTCACATGAGGTGGTGGTGGGATTGTATATATCGGCGCACCAGACACGACGAGAGGGATGTTCCTGACCGGTGAGGCTGGAGGTCGCACATTAGAGGTACCAGGGCTGACATGAAAGCTGTAGTTTGTCACATACCCTGGTGGTAGAATGTGATCGCTCGTTGCATGGAGCGATGGTTAAGTAGCCAGGGGCACAATTGAAGTTCCCTCCGAGGGACCTTGAGGCGGAGGCTGACCGGAGACCCAAGCCTGATGCACATCAGACAGTTGTTATTTCAATCTTCTTACTTCCTCCGACTCTTGCTCAACTGACTGACCCTGGGGGTCATCACTAACCAACTTAATTTCATCATTGTTAGTCATTGATACTTTTCCCTTAGATCTGGTGAAGTAATGATGTGTTGCTAGTTTCACCACAAACCAACCACCTTAAGCTTACTATATAAGAGACAACAAATGTGTTAGAGTTAAGCATTTTATATATACGAATCACACGTAATATGCCATGTTCCTAACATTATTACCATGCTTTTGGAAGGCTTCATATTTTATTCCGGCTTATAAGGCTGCTGCTTATTGACGCTCTTATTTTTTTTTTTCCGCTCACCTCATTTTATTCCCTCATTTTAGAGTCATTGAAAAATATTTCGATCGAGCCTTTTGGGGTTTGCCTGCGTATCATATCGGTGCATGAATCAGATCATCACATAGTTCAGGGAAAATCATGAATAAAGTAAATAAACTCACTCTTTTATTTTTGGATTTTAATTTTTTTTATTTCCAAAAGAAAGACTTATAAAGAAGAGATAAAATATTTTTGGATTTCGATTTTTTTGACCTTTTTTTTTTAGAATTTTTGAAAATAAATACTTCTAAAGAAGATACAAAAGAAAAGGAAATATTTTGGTTTTTTGGAATTTTATTTTGAATTCATGAAAGAAATACTTCTAAAGAAGAAAATATTTTTGAATCTTGAATTTTCTTTTCAATTTTTGAAAGAAAAACTTCTGAAGAAGAAAGAAAATATTTTTGAACTTTTAGAAGAAATTAAAAGAAAATATTTTTGGATTTTTAAAAATTGGGTCTCAAAGAAAGACTTTTTTAAAAAAGGAAGTAAAGGAAAGTATTTTTGGATTTCTTTTTTAAAAAAAATTGTGGGCCAGAACCGATGAGGTTTGCCTACGTATCTCACACTCGGTGAGAATCAGACCCACAAAGTTCGGTAAAACTGAGTATTTTTCTCTTTTGGATTTTATGAAAATTTATCTTTACACCTCACACTAGACTACTACAAAATCTTAGTAAAAAAAAGGATTATTTGTACTAAACTAGGAGAATGATTTTTTTGTTTTTTTTTAAATAATTCCGCTCAACTAATTTTCTAAAGTCGGCAAACAATGCAAGTAAGCCTTTCAAATAATGTAGCAAGTAGCACATAAGTGAACATGATGGTATCAAAAAGGATACCTGTCTTATACAGACCCGACCACTGCGCTGAGTTTCGCTAAGTCAAATGCATGTGATGAAATAAAGCGAACCTACTAAGGATATCCAGCATGAGGTTTGTTCTTCTAGGTTTAAATCCTATTGGAGAAGTTATCTAGACTGGCTTACTCAAGCGGACAACTCGAGCCGAGGAGGGTCAGCGTACCGGTAGCATTTCTTTCCGGCTTAGCTGGTGGTGCTCCCTGCCTAAAACATGTGTGACTAAAATTCTTCACCGGGTGACAAGCACCTCAGCTATCTCAAAGAAAGCGGGCTATGTCAAGAAAATTCCCAATTTTTAATTTCAAGAAGACTTAGGGGGGTGCGTGAGAAGACAGTTTATATGTACAATTCAACAATATCAAAGCGGTAAGAAACGAACAGGTAACACATTAGACACAAATAAATCATAATATATACAAAATAAATAAGCCAAATAAAAAGTCAACATATACAAGCTCGAATTCTAGTTGTCCCCAGCAAAGTCGCCAGAGCTGCCACACCCATTTTCTACCCCCAAAAGATATGTGTTATGTGTTTAAGAGTTTTTCCAATTAAAGTGACAATTTTGAAATAGGGATTATTTTTATTATTCAGAGTCGCCACTTGGAATTGATTTTTGGTGTTCCAAGTCACCTTTTATTTGAATCCCTAGTCAAAGGAAGATTTGACTCTTTTATTATTAGTCTGCAAAAACAAAGTTCGGATAAGGAATTCTGTTGACCGGGGAGAAGGTGTAAGGCATTCCCCGAGTCCCGTGGTTCTAGCACGGTCGCTTTATTGACTTAAATTTGGCTTGAATTAATTTTGGACAAATTGAAATTTATATACCTTTTATATTTTTTGCCTAACCGCTTTTATATCTGGATTATGCATTAGTGAAAATTTTGAATAATAATTCGTCATAACCACATTACGCAAGTGATTGCGTGATCGAGACGAAATTAGTTAATTTTATCATAACTACACAAGCGAATCCACAGTTACGATAAGGACTATTAGTTCATTATTACTTTTGAAAAATTTACTACACTTAAAAAAATTACTAAAATATTAGGTATCGCGCTACGCAAGCGAATTCGCGATTTTAGCAAAAGAATTAATTAAATCAAAAATTGATTAAAGCTAGTAGAAATAGTATGAGGTTATTGCACTAAAATATTAAAAGTTAACATCACGCTACGCAAGCGAGTCCGTAAATAAAAAAGTTAAAACGCACCTACTAGTTGCCTAGCGTTTAAATTAATTATTAAGAACGTGATTAAATTATTAGATTACTATTACTAAGAGAAAGTACTACTTTTAATTAATCTATTTGAGCAAACATGGCTTTTAATCAATTGGGTCAGCTTTGTTTAAAGAAGTTAGTCTAGCACATCACTAAAAGGGAAATGGGCCAGCAATAACTCAAGTAAAAATGGGCCAACAGTGACTTAAAAATAAAAACGGGTAAATAAACTTTTAAAAAGCATTGGGCCTGTTGGGGAAGAACCAACTTCGGCCCATTATTGGGCTTCTGGAATGACACAAGTTGAAAAACTAATGGCCATCGGCTGCAGATTAGCACATGTGGCCCACTTGGGCTAAATTATACGTCTAGCCCATTTTACTCTAAAACCAAAACCTTCAATTAATTTGCAACCTCAACCACTTGTTTAATGACTTAACAACTTTCTAAAAATAAAGGTCTTTACAAAAATGGTCACATGAAGAATCTAGAACTTATCACAATAAACTATGGTCACATGTAGAATCTAAAATTTATCACAATAAACTAAAGCTTTCAGGCATGATTCTTTTGTTTTTTTTGTTAAAAGAATGGCCTAACATAAACTGACCAAAATTAAGCAAGGTGCAAAAACAATCCTTAAACACATTACAACCTTCTTGAAAGATCTCATTTTACATGCATTGGAACCATATTAGATAATAAAGTCCAGCTACACATGAATAAACTCTATTTGAACATTCAGGGATTCATTTTAATATGAGTCCAACAAGAAATACTTAAACAATCAAGAAAAACTATCTAGCATCCATTTATTTAGATGGGTATTTCAATCCCACGTAGTCAAGATGAGCTCAAATCTTCTTATTAATGTGAAAATATCTGCAACATAAAGTTAAAGAATTACTTGAGTCGCAGAATAATAAAAGTACAACAGTAGGATCAGCAAGAATAGCAGCAAAACAACAATAAAGACAGCAACACCTCAATGTTAAAACAGCCCAGAAAATCAACAAAGATGCTTGAAACTAGTAGCTAAACATCTTTACTGATTGCCTAAGGGATCTATCTTTCTATTTTTCTCAAAGGTTTTGCACTCTAAGAAACTCACCAAGCTCTGAAATTTCAGCTTGCTATATATATTAAGCTGCAGATTTTTGTCAAAGATATGTCTTTTTTTAGAGTGTAAAAGATGATCTCTCCATGTAAGATAGAGTGTGTCTTAAGTGAGGAAAGAGCAGCTCCTTAAATAGGCAAATAAAGTCACTTTTTGGATAGATTTTGGTTCACCAAAAATCTGTCAAAAAAGGACTGACTTTGTGTGCTAAACACTGTTCAAAGGCTGTCCAAAAGGTGAAAAGATAGCCTGAAAATATGCTATAGCAGCAGCAAGAAGGAAAAATATCATTTCAGTCACCCTAATAGTAAAAAGTAAGCTACTAGTACTCTAAGTCATGATCAAACCCATGTAAACTTCAAAATTTTAACAACATCAATACCACCCTATTGATTTTGAACCAAAACAAACTCAAACAACTAACAATTGACAAAACAAGACTTCAAATGGAACTAAAACTCAAACTAACTAGATTAAAATAAATTAATTTATGCAAAGTAACCATAACACAAACAACTGAATTCACAAACTAATGCTCAAAATAAAAATTAGACGAGCAACGCTAACAATCGGAAGGATGACGACGTTCAACAACTAAATATTCGATTAACTAAGTAAATGATTTAACTACTACACTAAAGATCCCGTTTAATCAATAATAATCAAACAAACTACTAAACTAAATAGGGATAATTAATTAAATAAACCTAACTTGAAACTCTAATTAACAATAAACGGCCAAAACAAAAAAAAATTAAAAAACAGAAATTAACCTACTAATATATATATAAAAAAAAAGAAATTAATTAAAGAGATGACGATTATACTACAGGCATGCCTGAAACTGTTCGAGCCACGAGAAGACGCCGGGATGCCAAGAGGCGGATGTCCGACCCCCAAACACAAGTTCCCTTTTAGCAAACGCCCAAAACAAGTAAGTTTTGGCATCATACTAGAAGGGAACATGAGTCATTGGGTCGAGTGGGCTAAAAAATGAGGCAGTGGTGGCCTGGGGTGGTCGCGACAGTGGGGAGGGGGTGACTGGCCGGCGGCAACGGGGATTTTGGGGGTGAAATGGGTAGGAAAAGATAGAAACGAGATCTATTCGTTTATGTATGGCACGACGTGTGGAAGGTTAGATCTTGCCGGAATTGAGGGTGGCGGCGGCTAGGGTTTTCTTCGAATTTAGGTAGATTTGGTGAGATTGAGGGTGATTTCAGGTATTCGGGGTTTGGATATGGATAGAGGATGAAGAGAGAAGAGGATTGGTATAATTTGGAGGTGTTTGGAAGACGTCCGCCGCCGGTGGACGATTTTCGGCGGGCGCCGCCGCCATGGAAGATGTGGGCGGCAGAGATGGAGGGAAGGAGAAGAGAGAGAGAGAGAGAGAGAGAGAGAGAGAGAGAGAGAGATTAAGTCAAAGGTGGACCCATGTGTTTGGGTGAGGTGTCACCGGACCCCGTAAACTTCGGCTGAAATCCTGTATATATATATATATATATATATATATATATATATATATATATATATATACACCTTGAAAATGGTTAATTTAAAGCAGTTGGCACCCTGAACACTAAAAGCATTTAGGAGGCACTGGTTGAGCAGAATAATGTGCCTCCGACGCGTAAAAGTTCTAGGTCCGTCTATGGATTAGGTGCAGGTAAATTTTCCGATTAAGATAGCTTCTAAATGAAGGGTATATTGGAGCAATGGTAAAGTGGTTTTCATGTGATCTATAAGTCAATCTGTTCAAGTTGTAAATCAGTCATTGATACTTGCATCACAGTAGACTGCCTATATCACACCTTCTTGAAGTGCAGGCCTTTCCCGAACTGCAGGTGAATGCGATATGTTTCGTGAACTCCTGTAATTCATAAAGGGTTTAGACATACTCCAAATTCAATGCGGCATCATATATAGTCATTGACAACGAATTGAGAGTAGTTTTCTATTATTTGTTTGAATTTTTATTACTTATGGAAGACATTATTTATGTCTTTCTAATTTATAGATCTATTAACCCGAAAAGGATAGGGGAAAGGGAATTTGGACTAGTTTCCCAACTGCTTTCTCACTTTAATGATTTATGTGCTATAAGCTACAGCATGTTTAACAACATTTTCATCTTTGGCAGCATGACATTTATTAAATTCTCACTTTCATTAGAAAAAGGAAGGATTAATATTCTGATAGAATCATAATTATAATAAGGCCCAAGTTCAAAAATAACGAAATATTTTTCTCCTTTTAAGCTTATAAAATCCAATTTTATGAAGTGGGATAGATAATATTCTGCTAAATGACCAAAATTTTACCGAATAGCATTTAATTAGGTATGATAGTGTAATGTAGCATTTTAAGAAATGAAATACCGAAGATATAAAATTAAAATATCCAAATACTGTACCAAACCAATCCACGAACACCCCTACCTTTAGGTTGAAGTATAGTCCTAAGATAATGAATGTAAGATATGTACATCTTATATACATATTTATTAACCTAATCATGACTAAATCATGATATGCATTATATTTCACTTAAATTTTAAGTACTCAGATTGAATTGTTTAATTGATGCAAACATCGAGTGCGAGATAATTAAGATGGGAAATCTTAATATTAATTATTGTACGATGAATCATTGCCTACCTATAGTGTGAAGCAGCCCCTTAATTATTTTCAGCTAAGACAAGGACTTTTATCTTTTGTTGGATGCAATAACTAATAAATCAAGTCTTAATCCAGTTAATCATTTTTTACTTTACTAAAAAAAATGAAAAATCATTTATAGTATGTCGGCTGCTGACTACAAGTGCTACGCTAATGACACGCAGATCGATTAATTAGGAGAAAAAAGAAAACAAAGCAATCATAGTGGAATTCAGTTAATAGATAATGACATAGTAATACCTAAAGTAAATAAGAATATACTAGGGTCGTAGAGTAGTGGTAAGTATTACCTTCTTAATAAAAGGTCTCAGAGTCGCTTATATTATGAAGCACTTTATCCCGATGTGGGATTTCCTGTTAGATTTTTTCCTATTATGTATGTGGCCCGTAATTAATATTTAATTAATGGACAAATTCCATCCGTCCAATTGGTTACTTGATGGACATACCATATCATAACTAAATCTCTATATACAACTCTATCATTGACGGCTGTGGTAACTAGGGGCGTACAAACTAAAGCGAAAAATCGCACCAAACCGAAAACTCAAACCAAACCGATTAAAAAACCCGACTTGATTTGGTTTGGTATTGAGTAAAAATATTCGAACCAACCCGACTTATAAATATATAATTTTTATATATACTTTTAAGATTTTATATAGAATTTTATTTAAAAAATATCTAGAAGTATTTGGGATTCTCTTGCAGGATACAAATTTTAATAAATATGAAATGCTCCATATTTATTGACCTTAAATAATGAGTTGTATGATCACTTTCTTATCAAGTGTTACTGAAATGCGTTTGTCTCTTTGTTCTTCCATATCCATATGATATGTTAAGTTCTATAAAATTCTTATATCTTTTTCGAATGTGAAGTGGTTATTAATATTTAGGTATCATATTGATTTTATGTTTAATTACTAAATTCGGTTAATTTGAATGTGTATATCAACGAAAAAGAATTGTCAAACGATAGAAAAAATAACTATTATGTGTTACTACTACAATTCTCTCATAAAAATATTTTAACCGATAATATGTTTGTCAATTTTTTTTATATTTTTAGTAAATATATATTTAATTATCAAATATTTAACAAAGTAAGATTGAAATAATATGTAAGTAACAAAAAACTCAAATACCCGAAAAACCCGATAAAACCGAACCAATCTAAACCGATATAGTTGATTTGGTTGATTTTGATAAAATCCGAATCAACCCGGTCCATGTACCCCCTAGTGGTAACGTAAGGCTAGGGCTAGGAGGTAGAAACCAATTTCAATAAATGTTTCTGCTTTGCAATAATGGCCTCCGCGTCAGATATGTTTTCTATAACGATTATATCTAAGATTATCATATTCAAGATCTTGATATATTGTAAGGACTAGACCGGTCGTTTTGAGAATTTACACTTCGCTCGATAGTTTGGGGGCACAAGTAGCTCCGTTTGATATATTAGGACTTTTGTGCAAAATTTGAGCTCATTCCGAGTTGATTTGATATGTTTCGGCACCGTTTTTTCAAGCATAAATGATATCATATTGAACAAATGAGCTCCGATTTCTTTTTTTGATTGAAGCATTAGATCCGTATCGTAATTACGGACCCGTAGCAAAAAGAATTGTCAAATTTCAACAGCGTATGAGCATTTTATGGTCATTTTACTAAGAATTAGGTTGCCAGATTTTTCACATTAATTACGGAATTCCCACTGGCGGCGTATTTAAAAATCTGCACTATTTGCAAACATTGAAACCAACATATCTCCTTCATTATAAAGTCAAATTGAGTGATTCAAAAGCCTAAATTGTTTGGCACAAAAAACGAGGCAAAATAGCTGACAGAAAAATATATAAAACACGAGTTGTTTCATTCGGTCATATTTTGAGTTGGGGAGCTCGGATTTGGGCGATTTTGGAGGCGATTCTCACCATATGGATTGGGGTAAGTGTTCTCTACTCGGTTTTTGTTATATTTCATGAATACATATTCGTTTTTCGGATTTGATAGATGATTTTAAAGTGAAATTGAGGGAGTTAGGGCTTGAGTTTTGGAGAGTTTGAGGTGAGGATTTGAGGGACCAAACGTAATCCGATTTTGACGAATTTTATATGGTTAGACTCGGGAGAGAACGGGGTTTCTAATTCTATCATTTTGACTAGTTTCGAGACGTGGGCCCAGGGGCCGGATTTTGGGCGATTTTGGATTTTTGGCATATCTTTTAGTTTTTATTGTGGAATTTGATTCGTTATCCTATGTTGATGGTATTAATACGATTAGGGTTAGATTCGGAGCTTTTGGAGACCGAGTCCGGAGACGAGGTCTGATGACCCAAGGGGTCATTTTATGAATTAAGACTCCGTTCTAGGCTTATTAGCCATAAAAAGACTAATTTTAATTACCTCAATTTGCATGTGCAGTCCGGGTGTAAAACCGGAAAGCTTTTATGTGAAAATATAAGAAATAATAATTTTTAGAATTAAAATTTGGTTTTAGTTGACTTGAGTCAACATTTTTAGTAAACGGACCCGGATCTGTGTTTCGACGATCTCGGGAGGTTTGCAGTAAAATATGGGACTTGGGTGTACGCCCGAAAATAAATTTCGAGGTCCCAAGCCTTAGAAATTAATTTTTGAAAGAAATTATTTTGCTGAATTATAAATGAAATAAAGAAAAGAATTAATGTTTGAAACTATTGGTATCGGGATCGTATTTTGGTTTCGGATCCCGGTACAGATTTGTTATAGTATTTGAATACTAACTATGAAGTTTGGTGAGAATCGGAGTTTATTTGATGTGATACGCACGTCCGGTTGAGAAATAGTGAAATTGAAGTGTTCTTGAGAAAAATGATGAGTTTTGAGGTATAATTCATAGTTTTACATGTTATTTTCATGATTTGATCGCATGAGAAAGTCTGTATGATGTTTTTTGACTTGCATGCATGTTTGGTTTAGAGCCCCGAGGGCTCGGGTGAGTTTCAAATAGGTTTGGGTTGTGTTGCGCTCGTTTTTCTTATGTTTCGACGTCGTTTCTTCAAGCATAAATGATATCATATTGAACAAATGAGCTCCGATTTCTTTTTTGATTGAAGCTAGATCCGTATCGTAATTACGGACCCGTAGCAAAAAGAATCGTCGAATTTGGATATCATATGCACGATTTGCAAATATTAAAACCTACATATCTTCTTCATTATAAGGTCAAATTGAGTGATTTAAAAGCCCAACTTGACCAGAATTTCACAAGGAATCCATTGGAGACATAAAAATTGAGTTTCGGGATTGTTTGGTATGAGAAACGAGGCAGAATAGCTGGCAGAAAAATATATAATACTAGGGTTTGTTCATTTGGTCATATTTTGAGTTGGGGAGCTCGGATTTGGGCGATTTTCACCATAGGGGTTGGGGTAAGTGTTCTCTAATCATTTCTTTTGGTTATATTTCTATTACCCAACCTGATTGTGATGTGAAATTGCTTGTGTGTAGTGTATAGGTGAGGTTACGAGTACCTATGCACTATCAAATTGTTGTTTACCATGATCCCTTTTCCGTTTTCCATTTATTTGCTTCCCGACTTGACTGTTTTATGATTGTTGAGGTTTTAATGGCCAAGTGTTGATCTTTGCTGTAATAAATCTAAGACCTGAATAAGAGTCACATGTACTTTTGTCTTGATGTTATATAGATCACGAATGCATTTGGATTATCATTTTTATGTTTTTATTTTGAAGATTTAGTGAAGTCTTAAACCTTAGACCAATAAACAAATAAAACAAAGTATTGATAATATTATAGAGTAGGACCCCAGACTTTAAAAATGTAAACAATAGGATAAGATAAACTATTTGGAGCTCATTAAATTTAGGTCATGAGTGAATAGATGAAAAAATTCATTTCTAGGCGGCTTTTAGAAATATGTTCAAGTACGTAATTGAATTATTCCGCATATGCTACTTGACTATTTGTTTTCATTAGATTATTGCCAAGTATTGTTGCACGCGTGTTAAAAGTGTTGGTTGTTCCCTTGATTTTGTTATGGTACATAAAGGTTGAGCTGGATGACAGTGTTACGATATTTACATATATTCTGGTTGGTTTCATTATGAAATAATATTGGATACAGCTTGTGAGCTATACTATGTTCTGTTTACAATTGTTGAGATAAACGTGTTGTGAAAGGCTTGGCCTGAATTATGAAAGTTTTTGATAAATAAATCAATTGATAGTGATAATGGTGGACAATATGATAGTGATAAGGGCAGCCAGGAAAAATAAATGATAGTGATAAAGGCGGACATGAGAAATAAATGATAGTGATAAGATTGGACAGGGGAAATAAATGATAGCGATAAGGGTGGACAGGTGAGATAAATTATAGTGACAAGGGTGGACATGCGAAATAAATGATAGTGATAAGGGTGGACAGGTGAGATCGGATTGCACGCCGCAACAAGACAGTCATAAGGGGGGACGTTTATGTGTTACTGAATTTAAACACAAAGATTTGGAAAAATTTACTGTTTTACTATACCGTTTTCCCGTATCTTGCACATTTGGTTATTTTAAATTATAGTTTGGAAACTTGGAAAGTTGTGTGAAATTTTGGTGACGGACGAGGCCTGGAATAGGCGACTGAGTTATTTTATTTATTCATTGTTGCAGTTATATTTTCTTGTTTGTGTAGAATTATTTTATTGCTTTATTATATATATATATATATATATATATATAATAAAGCAATAAAATAATTCTACACAAACAAGAAAATATAACTGCAACAATGAATAAATAAAATAACTCAGTCGCCTATTCCAGGCCTCGTCCGTCACCAAAATTTCACACAACTTTCCAAGTTTCCAAACTATAATTTAAAATAACCAAATGTGCAAGATACGGGAAAACGGTATAGTAAAACAGTAAATTTTTCCAAATCTTTGTGTTTAAATTCAGTAACACATAAACGTCCCCCCTTATGACTGTCTTGTTGCGGCGTGCAATCCGATCTCACCTGTCCACCCTTATCACTATCATTTATTTCGCATGTCCACCCTTGTCACTATAATTTATCTCACCTGTCCACCCTTATCGCTATCATTTATTTCCCCTGTCCAATCTTATCACTATCATTTATTTCTCATGTCCGCCTTTATCACTATCATTTATTTTTCCTGGCTGCCCTTATCACTATCATATTGTCCACCATTATCACTATCAATTGATTTATTTATCAAAAACTTTCATAATTCAGGCCAAGCCTTTCACAACACGTTTATCTCAACAATTGTAAACAGAACATAGTATAGCTCACAAGCTGTATCCAATATTATTTCATAATGAAACCAACCAGAATATATGTAAATATCGTAACACTGTCATCCAGCTCAACCTTTATGTACCATAACAAAATCAAGGGAACAACCAGCACTTTTAACACGCGTGCAACAATACTTGGCAATAATCTAATGAAAACAAATAGTCAAGTAGCNTGAGATTTTTAGTAGCAGCTCCGGAGACACGAGGTATATCTGCCGGCGTTCGCAGATCCCGAGAGTCTTCTCTTAGTTCGTAGAGACTGTTTTATATTTTCTCAAAACAGTTATATTATTTCTTTCAGCCCATTATTTGTAGTATTCTTTAGTAGTTCTTGAATTGTGACACCAGACCCTGGGTAGCCTTAGAGTTATTTATATAATTTTTTTGTTGTTCGGTCTATTTATTTATTTATTATTTTATGTTTGGAGTTATTCTTTGGAAACCATTAGATTAAGTTTACTTTAAATTTATTTTATTATGTTTAAATGGATAATCAAAGGAAAATAACTAATCGAACTCTAACATTGGCTTGCCTAGCAAGTGTGGTGTTAGGCGCCATCACGATCCCTAAGGTTGGGAATTTGGGTCGTGACACGAGGGCATCCCGGAGTAGGATTTTATGCTATTGAGGTAAGTATCTTGCCTAACCTTTTGTGGGGGACTTCCCCTTAGGATTTGAGTCCTCTATGTTAACTGTAGTCCGTGCATGCAAGGTGACGAGTGCGTACCCGGTCTTATTTGTAGAAAATTTGCCTTTAAGGTTCTTAGGTCCTTATGTTCATTAAGCGGGAAGTTTTCTGATATAATTGGGTTTCCTATTTGCTAGTTTTACCTCTACATGATCTATACATGTTGTTAGTTCTTCTCCAACTCTTACTTGTTATTTGGCCCTTATTTGCCTTAATTGAAGTTATTTCCTTCCTTAATATTTTGACACTTCTTAATTGTGAGTTCCTCTATGACTCTGTGCAAATATGCTACATGTTCAATTGTTGTGGTTGCCGATGAAGTTATCACGTGCCTTACCTCCCTCGTTGTCCTTGTGAAGGTTGTTGTATTCCTTTGATTTTTTCGTGGTTCTCTTGTTGTCGTGTACTCATACTCTTGGTAGTAGAAATTCTGGTAATTGAGTTCTGAATTGGTTGTTGTTGGTGATTTAAACTAATGTTTGGTGGGATCGGGTTGCGCGCCGCAACAGGAGTAATAAGGGTGGACAGGTGGGATCGGGTTGCACGCCACAACATGAGGAATAAGGGTGATATATTGAGGAGCAATAAGGGAGGACTGGTGGGATCGGGTTGTGCTCCACAACATATTAAATATTATTTATTGTTATTGTAATTGTTAAGGAGGATTGGTGGAATCGGGTTGCACGCCGCAACATATATATGTATACATATATCATTTACTGTTAATGTAATTGTTAAGGAGGAATAAGGGAGGATTGGTGTGATCGGGATGCACGCCGCATCAATATATGTACTTATGCGTTCCTTTCTGACTGTGCAAGTTATTCGGTAGTTTTACATTTCACTTAGGGATTGGTTATAGCTGGATATTGATAAGGCCGTAGTTCATTTGTACAAGACTTTGATAATTTGTATTTCGGGTTCCACTGAGCTTTGAGGATCGGGTTATTGACATTGAGTTATTATCACGACCCAAATTTTCTCAGTTGGGTATCGTGATGGCACCTAGTCGTAGGGACTAGGTAAGCCTAGTAGTTACTGAATAACAACAAAAATAAAAGGAAAACTAACAGTCTTGAAATAGAATCTCAACAGAATATATAAACTTTCCCAAAACCGGTAGTACAAGTCATAAGCTCTATGAATCTTCTACAACTTCTAAGTACAACTGTTTGGAAATAAATACAACAGTGTATGAATAATAAATACAAAGAAGGTGACTCTGAAGCATGCGAACGCAGCAGCAGGTTACCTTGAGTCTCCTCGGCAATCATCCACATAGCTACTACAATATATATACCTGGATCTGCACACAACAATGTGCAGAAGTGCAGTATGAGCACATCACAAAGGTGCCCAGTAAGTATCAAGACTAACCTCGGTGAAGTAGTGACGATGACTAGTCAAGACACCACTGGTCTAAAAAAAACATGAATATAGAAATGACCGAACGTTACATTTATCTAAGACTTCTCGGAATAATTCACAACAATAACAATATAACGCGGAAGGAAATTACATAAATCAATCATGAAGTAGCACAAAAATACACAGAAAGATGGACAGCAAAACACGCCGAATCGAAAGGAAACACAATACAATAGAGAACACCAACAACTCAACTCCACGTCGGTTTGTTCACATAGGGCCTTAGCCATTAAAATACATAACTGGTAGAAATCTTTAAACAACAGTTCGTATGAAAAACTTTTGCAAATAAAATCGTTTTAGTATGGAAGGGTTTCCTTTGAAAACATACTTTCTCCAAAAGTATATATAAGTATATTTAATAGAGAGAATTACGTAAAACATAGTTTCTTTCAAAATACGAAACTTCCCAAAGATGTTTTCCCAATAAATGACTCCCAATTATCATTTAGGCAACACTAGTGCTTTTCAAATATATCTTCGATGTAAAAGTCATTCAAATATAATCATTTCAAAAATCATTGCTTTTTCAATAAAATCTCTTGATCAAAATCTCCTCAAGATTTATCCACCGGAACTCAGTCTGTAACTAAAAAATTGCCATGCAGTACAGGAGGAATATCAAATCTTGCCAATAAATGCAGTAAATAGAAAACAGGAACAACGGAAATAATAATGCATAAATACGGCACGTAATGTCCCCTCGTGCTAAAATAACATAAACACGGCACGGAATGTCCCCTCGTGCTAAATAACATAAACATGGCACGGAATGTCCCCTCGTGCTAAATAACATAAACATGGCACAGAATGTCCCCTCGTGCTAACATAACATAACATGGCGCGGAATGTCCTCTCGTGCTAAATATCATACACATGGCACGGAATGTCCCCTCGTGCTAAAATAACATAAACACGGCACGAAACGTCCCCTCGTGCTAAATAACATAAACATGGCACGGAATATCCCCTCGTACTAACATAGCATAACATGGCACGGAATGTCCCCTCGTGCTAAATAACATACACACGGCACAGAATGTTCCCTCGTGCAAAAATAACATAAACACGTCACGGAATGTACCCTCGTGCTAAATAACATGAACACGGCACGGAATGTCCCCTCGTGCTAAATAACATAAACATGGCACGGAATGTCCCCTCGTGCTAAATAACATAAACACGGCACGGAATGTCCCCTNTAACAATGAAAACCATATCATCAACAACATAAACGATAATAGAAACCATAACATCCCGGCAAGGGAGTCAACAATGCAAACAACATCATCAACAACGGAATAATAAGAGAAACCACACAATTCCGGAAAGGGAAACAACTATAACTAATCTCACCTAAACAGTTAACTTCACGGAATAAACTCAACTTCAATAAAGGCCCAGTAATAGGCAACATAAAGGAAATGCCAATAACATAAATTTCTAACAACTAGACCTAAGTAGAACTTAAGGGAATAGTCATATAAATCACAATGTAAGACTCACAGGCATGCTTGACTCCAACGAATAGATGTTCCAACTACGGCTAGTCAACTATAAGGCTAGATGACACTAATTATAGTCAATTAGGCAAGCTAGGAAGAAAATATAGCATGATGATAAGAGAAGTAGA